>JADRCD010194011.1:0-14789 GCA_019843815.1 Montemys delectorum
TCACTCTGTTAAGGAAGAATTAGAGAAGTGATAAGATACATTACAGAGAAAGAGCCTCCTCCTGACAGTAATTAGATACAACTGGAGAGGCAGCATGTTTCCTCCCTGTGTGACTTAGAGCTGCCATTTGTTTTTTGACCATGCACACTAATTCAAATCCTTCTACATGTACAGATATTCTATGCAGGTATGAGCATACAATTGGAAAGTCCGACACCGAGGCTCACCCCTGGTGCTGATTAGCTATAGCGTGGGCATTCTTCCTGCTAAAAGAAACACATTTACCCTCCTTTCTCTGCCCACAGTTCTATCCCCATGGCTTTGTGCCTCCCAGGCATCATGTCACATCTCTTCCTGTGTTTCCACTTGTGAGAAAAAAGCTAAACTTTTGAAATAAGCAGTGTACTTCCTTAAGCCAGAGCTTGAGGTCATTAAGAGGGCAGCATGAACAACCAGGTTCATAACTGCACCCATCCTTAGAAGCTGGCCCACATGGGAAAGACACCCCACCCCCATCTCCCTTCCTTCTGCTTACGAAGCCCTTCCCAGCTCCCAGAGTCACTGGCAAATTCCAACTTGTTTTGTATGCATTTCAAAGAATTCAAAGGATCTTCTTTGTCAAATGATGAAATGCATGAAAAGCCTTTGTAAATTGGAAAGTGTCCTACTTAAATACACTGCCTTGCATATTGCATGGTTTCCACTATTCAATCTTTAAAAAGATGGATCCTGGAAGGAACAAACTTTTTTTGTTCGTTTGTTTTTTGTTTATTTGTTTGTTTGTTTTTCAAGACAGGGTTTCTCCATATAGCCCTGGCTGTCCTGAAACTCACTCTGTAGACCAGGCTGGCCTTGAACTCAGAAATCCACTTGCCTTTGCTTCCCAAGTGCTGGGATTAAAGGCGTGAGCCACCACTCGGAACAAATTTAAGAAACGATTGTATCTTCCTGGAATGGTCTCTTCTGTTTCTGTTTTCATTTGTTAGCCATAGTCACCACAACTTGACAAAAGCGGATCTTAAATGCTTAGACAGGAACCCCAGGATCACAAAAATTAATTTAGCATGCATTAAAATGAGGGTAGGGAGAAGAGAGTTCTCACATTTTGTATAAACCTGGTAGATTTTTAAAAATAAAATTCACACTTAACAGAAGTAAAGTGTCTCTTGTGTCCATATTGATAAAAGGAGCAAGTTCAATGTATAAGCACATATCAAATCTAGCACAAAATTATCAGAAATTCAAGTCACAAGTACTACAGAGCAAGCTATGGGACACATGCTATTGAGTGGTAAATTTGTTTGACCAACTCTTTGTCACAAAATGTTCCCATGCTTTTACTGTCCATCAAAGTCAAGACCCAGCCACATTATCCCCATTGAGCCCAGGGTAGGAGTCAGGCTAGTCTGTGCGGGATGTATCGATTTAGTCCACGATTGTCTGGGGTTTCTCCCCTGGAGATGCTCCCTGACCCTCAGCTAAGCTTGCTGCAGTAGAAATGATGAAGAACCAAAGTTGTCTTCAAAGAGAATCCATCACCTTACAACATTTTTCTCTTCATGTGCCCAAAGATTGGGACTTCTGCTCTTAGGCTTGATACGGATGTAGGAGGCATGCTCTTCACCCCTCCTTTCCTGTTCCTTAGCCTCCCAACTGTGTCTCAACTGTGGCCCATCCAATGGTCATTTCCAATAGATGGAGGACAAGACACCTCTGATGCTTCCCACCCCTGCTGCTTGCCTGTGTGGAATGAGCTTAACTCCTGGAATAATCGTTCCAAAAGCCAAAGGCAGAAGTCCACTTCTCTTCCACCACTGAAGCCGTACAGCTACCATCACAGCGCCCATAGCCCCAGGGAGCAGCAGAAGGGCCCTTTAGGGGTGCTGAGTTGGAATAAAGCTAGCTTCAAAGCCAATGTTCAACTATTCCACTAGCTCCACTAGGTTTCTCAGTGTGTCTGACTGCATTTTCTCAGCCAAGACCTCTGACTTGGAAACAGTATGAGACAAAATGAGTGTATGGAACAAATTACATACAGTAGCAGACATTTGTCAACTGCTTGTGAAAGCTGGCTACATTAATGCCCAGCTCTCCAACAGAATGGCTCCATGGGCCTGCTTTGCCTGCTCCTTGTAGTCACAATATGGCATGTCTGAAAAGGACGCTCACCCCTAAACCGCATCGTTGGCCTTCTTTTCACTTGTTATTCTGAGAAAAGTCTAAGTCACCCTGGCTAGCCTTGAACTCACTCTGCAACCCAGGCTAAGTGTGTTAGCTGATAGTTTTATTTTGTACCTGTTTAGGTTGTTTGACAACCGACGAGTGTAAGGAGATTGGGTCAGCAGCAAGGCCTGCTCTCCTTTATTAAGTAAGCCTCATCCAAAGAGGGCCCTGCCCTCCTATCTCGCATCTGCTCAAAGTCATTTCACTGGACTTCATTAAGCCTGAGGAATTGCACTTTCCCCTCACCCCTTTCCTCCTTGTACTTATTTAGCTTTACAACTCGAAAGATAATTGCTCTATTAACAAATGTTTATAGCATAATAAAGGAGTGGGAGGAAGCAGGGAATTGTTTCCCTCTCTGGGACATTCCTTTCTGCTTCTTGGAAGCACTGCAGAGGCATGGCCTGAGCCATAAATAATATTTTGGAAATAAACCAAAAGATTCATGTTTTAGCAACTCATCAACAGTTCTTCCGCAAGAGACCAAGAAACCCGAAGGCTCTGTGAGGAAGGGAATCTCAGGAATTCCAAGAGGCTGAAAGGATGTCACCACTATTCTTAGCTAGGGAAAAAGAAAGAAAAAAAAAAAAAAACCCTGGGCTCCTAGGAAGGTAGGGATGGCTCTGCAGGTACACTGTAGCCTACCGAAAGCCCCCCACCTACTCGAGAATGCTCCCTCATTCTTCAGGCTGATGGAATGTGGGGCTATTCCAGGAAACCCTGCTTTAAGGGTGAGTTCTAGGTTTTCTTTTACCTAAGAATGTAACTGCTTTTGGGATGGGGGATTGAAGAAGTAATGAGATCAAAAGGGATCATTAGGATAGGTCCCAACTCAATATGGTAGCTGTATTAAAAACTGAGATGAGTACAGCCCTACACAGGAGTGAAACTATGCGCAGACACCCTAAAGCTAATCTATAGTCCTGGCGGGGGAGCTTAAAAGAAACAACCTTGCTAACACATTGATGGTGCACATCTAGTACCATGGGAGTCCCAGACTATAAAGCATAGTACACTAGCCATAGTCTATGGACAACCATAGTACACTAGCACACTGTAGTCCAGACACAAGGCACACACCTTCAACATTGAGAAGATTCACTTCCTGTTCAGATATGTGAGGTCATGTAACCCCTTGGTAACCTTTCCTCTATCTAGGACATGGTCCCTTTAGCATTGGGGAGTGTGATCTGCTGTCCGTCTTCTTAGTTCTCTGTTCCCTCGTCCTCACTGCCTTATCCTGCCCACATCCCCCACCATGACCCAGTGGTAATGCTTTTCTTTCAAATTACATGTGAAATTGCGCTATCTCAACCCCCTCCTCACCTCTGACTCCCAGCTTTTTTACAGCTCATTTCCACAGCCCTGTGATGGTGACTGGGGTCTCACTGCTCTACTGTGAATCACCCACATCACCCTCAAGCAAACATCCCTTCTGAATCTCTGTTTTCCCTCCTGAAACATGAGTAAAACTGCCTCTCTGATCCCTCCAGCATGATCATGCAAAGAGCGTAATCTACCTGCCCTATAATGTAGCCTGAGTACACACAGATGTATGCAGAGCTGCCTCTGCTCACACTCTGAAAGCCTAGCTCAGCCCTAATACACAGAAGTACATACTCTGTAAAGTGCTTTGAGCAAGAGCCTGCTCTTGTACCAGCCCAGCACCTATGGCTGAAGACAGAGCTCTACATTTGTGTTTTTAAGTGTGTCAAAATGCTTGACCTGCTCTTGAATATCTCATCTTAACCTCAGAGAGATAAGTGGAAATTCGAGACCCAGATGTTAGATTGCTCGGCACACACAGCTTGCTTGCACCATCCTCCAGCCCGTGCTGCAGTTTGGAAAGTAACTACAGAAGCCTCTGTAGTTGTTAGAAGAGAGCTTCACCTGCCAGTCTGGGCTGCAGTATCGCTATAGCAACAGAACATAAATCAAGGAAATGGCCCCTTTTGTAAGTTGGTTAATAGGCACAACATGCTTCTTTAGAAAAGCCCACCATTCTTTCAGTAGAGTGTGATTGAAAGTCAGCCTTCTCTTCAGACACATTCTCATTCACAACTAGTAGCAGCTTGTATGGCCATCCGCGGGCTAATTTATTACCCTTTAAAGATCCGGCGAGAAAAAACGGCTCTCAAAACAATGTTTACATTCAGAGGCGCAAGCACAGAACCACAAAAGAGCATCCTTTTGTCCCAAACTTGGAATATTAATCTTTAACCAGGGACTTTAACTTTCCCCCCCTTGCGGGGCTTCACTCATTCCCACTCCTTAAAATTCTGCCAGTTTGATTTGAGATTGTTTCTAACATGTGGGAAGAGGAGGGGGAGGCTCCTTCCTATTGTCTCTCCAAACCCTGATAGAGATGAATCGTTTCTCTCACCACCCCCAAGCTTGGAGGATGTTTTGCGTTGAGATGGATGATAGGAGTCAGCTCTCTTTCCCCAGTGGGAGAATCTGACTAATTAACAAGAATCCCAGGGTGCTCTTCACTGAAATGCTGGGAGGCGAGGGTCACCTAATGGTGAGCTGGCCCTCACCCCACCAAATCCCTACCCTGAGTGACACCCCCACAAGCCTTCAAGCACAAAGGGAAGATGGGGGCACACTCAGCACTTCTTCCAAGTGGGTGGGGTTCACCACTAAGTAAATGGTGAGCATCCCTCAAGGAGGGAACCAGATCTGTGACCTGCCATCTTTTGAGGTAGAGAAAGAAGACAAGGGGAAGCTATAAAAACAAAAGCTTTGAAGATTTTCTTTCTTTCTTTCTTTCTTTCTTTCTTCCTTTCTTTCTTTCTTTTTTAAAAGGAGATTGTGAGATGAAAAAGTACTTGTGAATTGAGAGTAAAAGTGCACTGTTCCGTGGAGCCTTCCTTCTCAGATGGAAGCTGGGAGTGAGATTTGGATTAATGCCTTCCCTTTTGCCTTCTTAACTCCTCAAAAACCCAGTCTTCAGAAGCCAGCCCCTTTAGAAGCTGCCTTCCCTTTGATATGGACACCTGCCTCCACCAGCAAAGAAACATTGGAGAGACTTTGGTTGCTTTTAAGATGGCTGCAACTGAGAGCTCCCTTTCAATCCATGCTACTGTCCTAGAAGAAAGAATGGGACTTGGCCTGTTCAAGGATGGTCACTTAGCTCTTAGCTAGAATTCAGAGAAAACACCTCTGGGGCCTGAAAGTTCCCCCAAATGTAACATAGAGCAAGCATAGTGTATCAGAGGCCCCCCAAGAGCCATGAGGATAAGCATGGTGGTGGTGATAATGATGGTGGTGATGGTGATGATGGTGTTGGTGATGATGGAAATAAAAACTTAGTAAGAGAGACTTCCCAACACTGTCCCTTACCATTGACAAAGATCTCATGGACATAAAAGAATAGCTCTCTCAGTTATTCAAAGTCACAGCTGGTTGGCCCTTTATAGTTATTCCCACCACAGACCTGTATCTATATGCTAACGCCTTTACTAAAACGTAGGAAAAAGTGCCAAACGGACTCAGCCCAGCTCCTTGCCAGCGCAGCCAGCGACTCATCTCTGTATGCTGTGTTCCTGAATTTGAGTGAGGTCATAGTGGCAGCATTTTTGCAAAGTCCTCCAGAGAAGTTAGAGTCGTGTAACAGGCAATTCAGAGCAGTGTGTGCACTTGCAGGCCCCTGGGAGTGCTTTCAACAGTTTTACTATATGGCTGATGTTGTGGTACTGTCAATATGGTTGGCTATGGGAAGAATGCCTTTTATCCAACATACAACAGAACACTTAACATTCATGTAACATTATGTAGAACTCTGAACAAAGAGAGAATTGCCCAAAGCTGGAGCTACTCTATCAAAAAACAAACAAACAAACAAACAAAAAAACACAGGCAGAGAAGAGCTGTCTATGAGAGTTGCTGGTCTATTTGCCTGGAGCCTCGTAGGCTAGAGATGTGGGAGCTCCATTGCATCTCAACCAGGTGGGTACAGATGTCTCAGGCTAAGCACTTTTGCTAAAGGACTATTTCTCTCATTACCATCATCAGTCTCAACAGCCAGTTGCTATGGTTCCATCTCACATTCTCTAAGACTATCCACCATCCTCCAACTACGGTTTCTTCTGTGGGATTTCTTTATTCAGCAAGGCTCATGTTTTTAGCTCCTATATAAAGCAGGGAAGGTGAGCAGGGAATGGGCCCCAAAGAAACTTCATCCTTGCTTCCGGAAAGAATCTCCCTGAAAACCTCTGAACAGACTAAAGCTTAACCAACTTATTAAATGGAAATAAAAAACAAAGATTGAGGGATAAAGTTAAGGATAAAACGATCCTGAATGTGTTGGTACTTAGGAATGGAAGTGCCACTGCAGAGGAAAAGCAAAGGTAACGACTGACTGATGACTGATGTGGATCCCAGAAGCACACAAGGGTCATGTTCTCCCAGAAGAGCAGCCCATGATCCACACTGCTGTTTTTCTCTCGGTGTGTGTGTGTGTGTGTGTGTGTGTGTGTGTGTGTGTGTGTGTGTATGTGTGTGTTCTTATCTCCTTTTATCACTGTGACTGAACACTGTATTGCAGAGAGCTCAGTCTGTGGTCAGTTAGTTTCATGTTTCTGGGCTCGTTATAAAGCTGAGCATCATAGTAGAAGTATGTGTAGGTGGTACAGTGTTCACCTAATGTTTGACAGGAAGCAGGTGACAGGGTGAAAGTGGCCATGGTCACTTTCATGGTCAGGTTTTACTATCAAATTGACACAACTTAGACCAATCTGGGAAGAAGGAATCTCAACTGAAGAATTCCCTCAGTCAGAATGGCCTATCATGTCTATCAGGATTGTGCAGGCCCAACCGTGGCCAGCTCCAGGTGATCCTGGCTTTGTAATAAAGCTAGTAACCTAATATGCTGCCCACTGGATTTCTGCTTCAGTTCCTGCCTGTGCTCTTGTTCTGACATCCCCCTGTAATGGACTGTGATGTAGAAGTATAAGCCAAATAGTCCCTTTCCTCCTCACATTGCTTTTGGTCACAGTCCTTATCATAGCAGCAGAAAGTACACCAAAACAGCCTCCAAGACCAGTGACCTATTTCCTTTAGCTATGCTTCCTCTCCTAAAATTTATAGAGCCTCCAAAAATAGTGCCACCAGCGAGAAACCAAGCCTTCTTAACCCTGAGTTGGCGGTGGGGGTAGGAAGGTAGGGTATTTCATAACCATCCTGGTTTCATTTCATTGACAAAATACCTAGACAGAAAAACAACTTTCAAAAGAAAGAATTCACTCAACATCCAATTCCAGGTTACAGTCCATTATTGTGGGAAAGTCATAGTAGACTGCTAATAGCTAGTCATACTATATCCACAGTCAAGAACAAAGAAAAATGGTGGCATGCATGCTCACTCACTTGTTTGTGCTCAGCTCAATTTCTCCACTCATACCAATCAGAACCCCTGACTTGGGAATGATGCCACGCACAGTAGGCTATGTCTTCTCACATCGATTATCTTGATTAAGACAATCCCACACAGTACCCACAGGGCAACCCATGGGCATAACTGAGACGATCTTAGGAGATTCTAGGTTGCATCAAGTTAACAAAGCTAATCATCACAATATCCAAACTACAACATTATTTAATTCAGTGGTTTTGAGTGGAAGATGACTGTCTAAGTTGATCTGTGAACTTATGCCCATCATAATTACTAGTAATTTTAAAAGTTTTGTTCTTATCTACATTAATACTACATTATTAGGAGCCTGATATCTCCTTGGCAAGATGTCTCCAAGAGCATCCTTGTTGCTCTGGAGAGATAGGGAGCTGGGCCTCCATGACCATGATGTAAATGGTCCTTAAACCCTGTATTCAAAACATGGTTTTTTGGTTTTTTGTTTTTTTGGGGGGGTTTTTTCTCCTATTTTTAGCTTTCTGGGAATTCTCCATACTACCTTCCATGAAGCCTGCTACATTTGTAACCCTACCCATGGTGAGTGAGATTTCCCACATCTTCACCAGCATTCATTGTCAGTGGTTTTTTGATTGTTTTTTGTTTTGTTTTGTTTTTGTTTGGTTTTTCAAGACAGGGTTTCTCTGTGTAGCCCTGATTGGCTATCCTGGAACTCATTCTGTAGACCAGGCTGGCCTTGAACTCAGAAATCCACCTGCCTCTGCCTCCCAAGTGCTTGGATTAAAGGTATGCACCACAACTATACCACCAGCGCCCAGCATCAGTGTGTTTTTGATCTTAGCCACTCTGACTCAGGTAAAATGAAATCTCAAAATAGTTTGAACTTGCTTTTCCCTAAACGCTGATGGTCCCCTATCCAGCCAGGGTCCATGGAACAGAGACCAAGTAAAACAGACTCTTGTGGACCGTTAGGGATTCTATATAAAGTAGAATTTATGAATTTTATGAATTCATGGTTTCCAGAATGGAATGATGTGGCTGTGTCTAATATATATCTTTTTCTTTCTCCCTATTTGCAAGAAGTTAAAGATAAAGTAAGTCAGTTCAGGACTGTTTTCTGACCAACAAACAGCCAAAACCAGAGCTGAAAGCTGAGATGAGCAGAAGGAAGGAGCTTAGATGCTGTTCAGGCAACCCTACACTTTCTCCCCAACTCGCAGCTGCAGAGCTGCCAACATCATGGCCCCTTCTCTCTCCCAGCTTAGAGTGCCCTTTCAGTTGAGTTTGGATTTAAACTGGTCAAAGGCATTTCTGCCTTCTCCTTAGAGATGTAATACAGTATGAACTCATAAGAATTGTGTTCTGTTTGTTTTCTTGTAATCTGAAACAGCTTTTATCAAAAACCCAGTTCATAAGCACAGGCTAATCTTGTACAGGAAAAAGCAGATCTTCGTGGGGATTTTTTTTCACATAAGATACCTAACTGTAAAGTATTCCCCTTCCCCTGTTTAGCTCTCTGTGCAAGAGTCTGTCTACTCCAGTGTTTTGTCACACAGGGGACCAATTAGACAAGAAGAATGTTTATCAGCATCCAAAAGGTTCTTCAGAACTTCTTTGATGTTGTCTCTGCATTTTTATTTTTACTGAGTTTTTTTTTTAAATGATGGAGTGGCCTGACTTATTTTAATGCCTGGCAGGGCTATGAAGAACTGCTTTGGCTGATGTGTGTAGACATATGAGAAACATTAATATTTAATTTTTACTCTGTTTACTTTGAGAAACTGCCAGGGAGTGATTCAGATATTCAGCAGAAAGGAGCTTTTCTTTTATGATATAGTACAAAGGACAGCTGAGCACATGTTCCTTCTTCAAAGCCTGGGCTTTGGGGTCGGGAATGGTATTTATTTGTACAGCTTACATGGGGACTACTTGGACTGTGTAAACACTCATATAATTTTATTAAGAGTTGCTACCAAATCTTTTCATCTAGCCTGTGCTCCAAGCCAGTAAGGAGGAGTTCAGGGTGCTAGTCCTACATTCCTTTAATTCAACAGTGTCTCTGTGTCGCTGGTTGAGACTCAAACCTAGGGACAATGACTTGCACTGTGGTGAGTCAGATCGGTACCTGATACCTTCGTTGTGAATCCAGCAACAGTATAGGGCTCCAACCAGCATCCTCCCCTGCCTCACTCTTCAGTGCTCCTGCTCTAGGCCAATACCGCAGGGGCTTCTGAAGCCAAATTTCTCAGCCTAGGGGTGAAAGCAATCCATAGTGCTCACCAGTCGCTGCTGGGTACACCCTAGTGGAGCTGGGGCTTCTTTCTTTAGCTGGATTCAGGGTCCCAGAACCTTCTGAGGAATCTACTCAGATAAAGGTCAGCTGAAGAATAGTTTGGATTTGGAATACCTGGAAAGAACTAGAAAATATAAACAATTCACCACTGGGGTGGCTGTTGGGTCCCACACCAGTGGTGTCAGTCACAATGTATTCAGCATGTTCTTCATTCATAGCAGAGCTGTCAACACATGCACTTATTGAGGCAGACCTGGCAAGTGATAGTAAAGCTCTCCTAACAAAACCAGAGGGTTAGCTCTGGTGTAGAAACTATGAGGACTGCATTTATTGGTAGATCTCTTGTGTTTCGTGATCAATAACTGACATGTATTGAGTGTGATTGGGAATGGGTTGACTGCCTTTCAGGTCCTTCATCAAATTCCTTAACCCATATTCTGAGGGTCTTCCAGTTTTTAATGACAGGCTTTGTTCTATAACCCAGGGTGGCCTGAGATTCACAAGACTCACTGTGTAGCCCAGCCTGATCATGAACTCAGGCTCCCCCTGCCTGCTGGTATCAGAGGCACATACCACCACACTCAGCTTTAATACGGGGGAAGTGCATCTCCACTGCCACCTATTCGCAACTGAAGTTTGGGCTTATGAATGGAGACAACCACTGTGCTTCTAGTAGAGTGTCAGCTGGTCTTCTCTTGCCACAATTAGTTGTTGTGGCACTTTAGAACATGACTCGCAATCCTTGTTGTGGAGTTAAACTTGACTCATATTATTAAATATAGCAATGCAGTGGAATATCAGTTAGTGTATCACAATTTTAAAAGTAGTTTGTTTCCCAATAAAACCTGTCTCCTTTATAATCATAGATGTTAAATTAGAGACATTATTTGAGGAAACGTTCACTGCACTTCAGTAGCCTACAAGAGGATCTAGATATTCTTTAGTAGAAAGTTAAATATTAGAAAGTGGTCACTCTTTTTTCTTTCCTTAAATTCTTTTTAAATTGTGTGTGTGTGTGTGTGTGTGTGTGTGTGTATGTGTGTGTGTTGGCATGCATGTGCACATGCACAAACTTGATGCTGCCTACAGATGCCAGAAGAGAGCATTAGATCCCCCAGAGCTAGAGTTAAAGTGGTTGTGAGCTATCCACCTTGGGTGCTGAGAACAGAACTCAGGTCCTCTGCAAGAGCAGCCCTCACTATGAGTTCCACCTCTCTAGCCCAGGAGTCATTCTTTGCTCCATTTTTGACTGTTGGAGAGTCAAGATAACTGTATGATTCTATAATCCACCTAAACCATGTGTGTTTTGAGTTTATTTTATGTTTATGTTTATTTACATTTCCATAAAGTATAATTAAAATTATGCATGCCATTTCCTTATGGTCAAGTTGATCATTTATTCATTGGATTTGGCTTCAACATTATGTTCTATTCATTTTACATCTTCATTCTTTTGTAGTTTATGCCTTAGTAATATATTGCTGAAGAGTAGATAGTGTCATATGAAATAATGCAAGACCCCAGTTCTATGTTTTATTTCTGTTGCTTCAGTACCTCTGATAAACACTCAGATGGCAAAATGTTTTCTGCAGCATGTCCTTGCATTAGAGTGTGATCATCACAAATACAAACATATTGCTTATTGTGCAACATTGAATGTGAAGCTGTACACTGTGACATGACTTCTAGATACATGTCCTTGGAGGGAAGAGGAAGCCTATGGCTGAGCAATCTGAACAGACACCATCTAGTCAGTGAATCATTAATTCAAATCTTAGAAGAAACAATGACTGTCTAAGTCTCATGCTTTTTGTGTCACTTAGAGGGCCAAGGTTCTAAAGCCCCACAGTGCTCATAGCCCAGAAGCACCCTGTAGGAGGAAGGGAGTAGTTGTAAATGGTAGCAGGCACAATTCCCTGTAACTCTCATAAAGGCTTGGTTAAGGAGGATCCATGCTAATTCTGTGAGGACAGAAGCACCATATGTATACATCCTTATTGGCTGGGTTCCTTCCATCTGGGTGATTTAGAAATAACAGACATTTATTACACTTCTGGAGGCTGGAGATTGCATGACTGATGTAAGCGGCCCTCTGCATCCAAGATGGGAACCTGTTGCTGAATCCTGTTGTGGTCGAAGGATTAAAGACATGTTTACACTGGGAGGAAGATGCCTGTAACCCTTTTATGAGAAGATTGGCACCCCTCCCCTTGGAATGTAGCTCCTCTACATCTTGAGATACTAAAGTCAGAGTACAGCAAGCCAATCATATGGAGAAAGCAGGAACTGGAGCTCTTCCTCATTGTCAGGACTAGGAGTGGCATTGTAGCTTTGGACAATAGTCTGGCCCTTCTCAAAGGTTGAAGTGTAGAACAATCATGGAAGTCAGCTATCCCATTCCAAAGACATGTGTATAGAAATTGAAACATTGCTGCCTTTAAACTTGAGCTAGAAATGCTTGTAGTTCAATGTTTGCTTTATTTATCACTGATAAAAGAGTAGAAATATAACTTTGCTCCAATTGTCAAAACTGAGAAATAAATCAACATGATTTATGTAAACAGAGCATTACTCAGGCATAAGAAAGTAAGCTTCTAATACATTGTGTAATTCAGATAAACTTAAATACATAACCCTAAGTGAGAGGGTCCCGTCATGCAAGACCACATGTGTGAGGATGTTTAGATGCCATGTCCAGAGTAAGATCATATGACAGAAAGCTAGCTTGCCAGTCTGGGGACCAGGAAGAATAAGAAATTGCTGCTAATGGGCATTATGCTCCTTTGGGAATGATTAAAATACTCCATAATAAGATAATGATTGGTGTTGTACACCTTTGTCTGTATTTTAAAGTGACTGAATTATATACCTTAAAATGGAAAAACTTATCTGAATTAGATCTCAAGAATAAAAGTCCTATGCTGGGTATCATGGTGCACATCCTATAGGTCTCATATAAAACAAAATAAAACAGACAGAAAATAAAAACATTTTCTGAATCCATTTAGATGATCATGTGATTTTTGTCTTTAACTCCATTTATGTGGTACATCATATTTATTGGCTTTTATATGTTGAACCATCCCAGTGTTCCAGTAATCAAGAAATTTGGTCATGGTGGATGGCTTTTTTTAATGTGTGTCTGTATTCTGTTTGCACTTATTTTATTGAGCATCGTTTAATCTATATTCATTAGACTTATTGGCCTGTATCTATTTTTCCTCCCTTGTTGCTGTTGTGTCTTTTCCTGTTTTTAGT
This sequence comes from Montemys delectorum, assembly GCA_019843815.1. NCBI lineage: Eukaryota > Metazoa > Chordata > Mammalia > Rodentia > Muridae > Montemys > Montemys delectorum. Next base: position 13,146 of record JADRCD010194011.1, read on the forward strand.
ATTAATTAGAATGATTAATTAGAATGATGTAATTATACTATAACCTTAAGCTTCATTGAAGGAGCTTGGGCATGCACCTTCTGTTTCATTTTCCTTTGTCTTTCTCTTCTTTCTTTTATGTGGTTTAAGAAACACTGGCTGAAGATCTTTGAAAGTCTTGTAGAATTATGCTGTCAATCCATCTGGCCCTAGACCTATCTTTAGCTGAAAGGGTTTGTATTACTACTTCAATTTCCTCATTTGTTATGGGTCTCTGTAGGTTGTTGACCTGTTTTAATTTTGATCATTTGGCTGAATCTACAAATTCATCCATTTCATCTAGATTTTCCAACTTAATGGAATGCAGGTTATTAAACTATTATAATAGTCCAGATTCTTTTTTGGTATGTGTTGTAAACTTTGTTTATTTCTGATTCTATTAGTTCTTTCTTTTGGTTAATTGGGCCAAAGCTCTGGCAATCTTATTTATTTTCTCAAAAAGCCAGCTCTTTGCAATATACGTGTTTGACAACAATCAATGAAAAGAAGAGGCCATGAAATTTAAGGAGAGCAAAGATGGGTGTGTGGGAGGGTTTGGAGGGAGGAAAGGATGAGGGGAATGATGTAACCATGTTACAATCTCAAAAAAAAAAAATAAAAGAAATAAAAATTAACAAGAAAGTAAACGAAGTCTTCAGCAAAGCTGAACTGTGCCCAACGGGAAAACGAGGGCTTTGGGGAGATAGCTCAGGGAGAACGCTGAGGGGTTCCTTCGTACGTGTGAGAATGGGGAGAGGACACGAAAAAGGAGGAGGGGAGACAAGTGGAGAGAAAGAGAGAAACTAGAGAGGGGACAGGAGAGAGCATGTACTTGCACGCACACTACCCCAGTGTTTTTCCACATGTTCTGGTTTTCTACGGGGGCTGGACCACAAGGCAATCTTGGCGTGATGCTGGAAGCTCTCCTCAGAATGACTCTGACCCTCCACAATGATGAAGGCCTAGGCGAGCTCTGTCTCTTAGACTTGTTTCCTGAAGGCCACCTGCTCTGTTCTCCAAGCAGGCTCTCTCTGGGGGTGCTCAGCAGTCCAGCCCTTCCTCCTGTAACAATGGAAGAATTTTTTTTCCAATGTCTTTTTCTCTGCTTGCAAATGAACAAATCCAAGCTTATAGAGATGTTGAGTAGAGAGCAGAGAAAACCTACAGGACTGTCCTTCAGAGTTGCCGAGGCCCTTGATCCCATTCCCATTTGGTTTTTAACTGCCTTAAGGAGCATCAGGTTTCCTGACAGTATTTTCTTATATACTTACTTTGCGCTGCTCTCCACCCCCACCACCACCTGTTCCTCCCTGCCATCTTCCTGTTCCTCCACCCTGTACCTTTCTCCAAGTGCTTTCTGATGCTAGTATTGACCCACATACCCCAGCCAGTCTGTTAAGTTGGCAGAAGACAATAGTTGATAACAGCAACAGATCTGGGGTCTGTGTTGTCTCTGCCAGCTAACCCAAGTGGCAAAACAAAAGTCTGCCTGCCACAGTGCGGCTATGGAAATGAAAACCCAAGTCCTCCCTGGCCTTCATGCCCTCCTATCTCTGTTGATCAGTTGTAGAGGGAAGCACACACACATACACACACACACACACACACACACACACACACACACAC
>JADRCD010194011.1:14799-26374 GCA_019843815.1 Montemys delectorum
ACACACACACACACACACACACACACACACACACACACTACCAAGCTGCAACCTGTCCTGCCTGCATGGCAGTCATATTCTCTTCCTCTTGCCTCTGAAGGAGTTAGGTGGTTGTGGAAGCTGAGGCTTCCTTCTTGATTGGATATAGCTATGGTTAGAACTCACTGTGACCCTCAGCAGAACTGGACAGAACTATGTCTGAGCTCTATGGAGCCAGGGCCTGCCTTACAACATGTTCTCAGGGTGATACTCTATAAACTCCAGGCAGCCCGGGACACAGTCTTAGCCCAGGTTGTAGCAACCCCCTCAGCCTGTCAAATGCTAACCCTTTATAAATAGCTTGACTTATTTCTTTTAAATTAACTAACTATTTTATTTATTCATTTGAGACAGGGTCTCAACTGTAGTTCTTTCTGGGATCTCACTATCTATACATGACTAGCTCCTAACTCACAGAGATCAGACTGCCTCCATCTCCCAGTTGCAAGGATTAAAGCTGAATACCCCCACACCCAGCCTTTTGATTTGTTCTTCAATTGTATAGAATGCAGGCTGAATGACCAGATGTGACTATGAATAGCCTTGACTTTGAGAAAGAATACTGCTGAATGGGGAGTCCTTGTGTTACTTGCTACAAGAACAGAGTTGACCTAAAGCCAAGACACATAAGACCCCTGTTAGATCCCCCCAGGTCTGTCATGTCTTCTGTTATGAGTACATGTGCATCTTGTACATCTGTTGCCTTTGAAAGGAAAATTTCCTAAGATAAGCAGAGACCTGGTTCTCTAAAGCCCTGTACACAGTAGAACCACTCATGGAAACTTACCAAGCCTGACACCTGAATCTCTAGCAAATTCACTGAGTAGGGTCTGCAGATTTTCAGGCATCTTAGCTTTCAAAGCTCCCAAGGTGAAGCCAATGTAAAGCCAAGATGAAGAACCAGTGCCTTGAACCAGGGTACATTCGTATTCAACGTTTATGTTCTAGTAAACATTAGGCAAAAACTCAGACCAAAATACTTTCCTCTTGAACATCCTTTAGATTGGACGTGAGGTAGAATACAGGTGGATCTGCATAGTCTCCTGAGCAGCTATTGTGAGGGAGGCTGTTCCATCTAGGATTGCAGAGCACGGAGTAAAGGACACCTATGCAGAACATAGTTTTGCTATGGGAATTAAAAAACCATGAGTGTTGAATTGAAGTTCTTTCAATGCACAAATTCTCAGTAGCTCAACTGAGAAGCCAAAGGATAGTCTCTCAATCAACTCTAGGAACTATCTAGCAAGTATTTTGATAAGCCTGGCAATGCCGGGCTCCTCTGTCCCCAACCACAGGCTTCCTGAAGGAAGCCTGCTTCATTGCACTGAGCTGGCCATCTCATGCTTAAAGGCTCTTGCATCTCTACATATTTGCCTAAGCTTTTCACCCTTGTTCAGCATGCTCCTTATGGTCCCTCTATTTGCTCCCCATGGCTGTTGTGCCTGGTGTTGCACTAAACACTTAATGCAGTTAAGAGTTTACATGACTCTGTTTCCACTCTTACGGCCTTCTCTTCAGCTGGCCTACTCTTGGGAGAATCTCAGACTCTTTGCTCATTCCCAGCATCTATTCCTTCTGCACATCCCATGGACTGTGACTTTAAATTTGTCAGAATTAAGCCATTACCTGCCATCTCTGAGGTGTCACGTGATCCTACTGAGCTCTCATAATAGCTGCTTAAATTTATTTTCTGCAACCACTGTTGTTCTTACAGACTGACCCTGAATAGCACCTAGAGTAATCTCCTTAAAAGAGATAGACAATCATGTTACTACTCCATCAAAGCTCTTCAGTGACTTTGAGGAAGAAATCTGAATTTTACCAAATTTGCCATAAAAAAATAAATAATTCTACTTCTCGAAGGATTTTACCATTTGATGCTGTCTAAAAGTTTTCATATTTTCTCAAGGACTAAACTCTGTAGGTAGTTCATGTCTTAGAAACTGAGGCATAGAGAAGTTATAAAACATTACAATGTGCACACTAATCATGGGTGCACTGATGTTTAAACTCAAGTGTCTCCACTTGGGCTCATTGCCCACTATGCTGCTGGCCATAGAATATACTAGAATATGCTTAAACTTACACCACATAACACATGCTAATTTAAAAGTGTGCCAATACAGTGTTGTCTGATGTTTTTAATGTAGCTCAGTGTGAGCTTAGCTATAGCTGGAGAGATTTTTAAGGAAACAGGAGAGGAAAAAGATGGAGCCTGCAGTAATTAAGACGCCTACATCTCTCCAAAGAAATGCTCTCCAGCCTAGCTGGAAGATCAGAGACTTATTTTCAAAATCTGATCTCTCCCTAGCTGAAGGTTCTGCCAAACGTATTGAGATATACCACCCAGCAGGCAAACCACAGTTTGCTTGTTGAAAGAATAGTTTGGGATTGGCTTGGTGGTTGCTGTGTGCTTGCCACAGGCCACAATCACTAGATAACTTGAGAAGAGGAATTAGGTCCCAGCCCCAGGACTGGGCAGCTCTAGAAGGCCAGCCCTGCCTACAGACCTTAGGTAGGCCAGCCAGGCAAGTAGCTTTTTCTGATTTTTACTCTGAGTGTCTCCCATCTTCTCACCTAGTTGATGACAGGGGTGGGGGCAATGGATTTCATATAATAAGTAGTAAGAACATTGGGCTTCTACTCACAGACCATCAAAAACAGAGGTCAACCAGTAGGATATCATGACCAGGGATTGAGGAAGGGCAGTGGTTGTTGTTGCGAACATTGGAGCATTTGATTTGATCTTGCTGTCTGGTCCTCTTCTTGTCCCAAATGCCCTTGCTCTTTCTTCTTTTGATTCAGCTAACATGGGTAGTGTGCTGGACCCCTGCGATCCCACTCAGAAAGCCAGAGTGCATACTAGATCGACAGGCCTTGTCTCACCCTAAGTGACACAAGACAAGCATGCAGTCTGCCACACAGGCAGCCTAATCTGAGCCCTCTATGGATTGGATCAAGAACTGGGAGCCTCAGCCTGGTCTCCTCCCGTCTACATTGTAAACCACTGTTATCTAAAGCAAGCAGAGGCTTGGGAGGAAAACACCCAATTATATGCCAGGAAGCTCAATGTCCTGGTTTGGGGCAGGGGAGTAGCAACATTGAGTTTCATTGATGGGGCCCCTGCGGCAAGCCAACCACCCCCCAGGAAGGCCTGCTATTCCTGTCCTCTCCGTGAACCTGCCTGAGAGGGATCCAGGAGTTATTTGGTAATCAGGACTTGTCAGCACCTCGGTTATGCAGGGTGGTTCAATCCGATAATGTGAATGGAGCCTGTAATAGGGCTGATGAAAGGGACTCCAGTTTCAAAAGAGCCTTGAATGATTTTTTGTTCATTTTCTGTTTACATGTAATGCGTTATTGATGTCATTACCTTATAATACAGCAGCTTGTTTCATAGAAAAACCAGGAATTATTCATTCTTAAAAAAAAAAAAAGAAAGAAAGCAGAAGAAGAAGAAAGAAGGAAAGAAAAAGACCCTGTTACATGAGGAAAATTGCATCTGAGGGCTGCAACTGAAACATATTGATTTTTCTGGCGCACGACTTTTTAGATTAAAATGCCAATACCAAATCCTTTCATGACCTATAGTTCATAAGAAGTTCGCATGTCATTTGCTATTATTCTGGAGGGAAAAAAAGCTGAATCTTTAATGAAAACATAGTTGGAAAGATGTCTGCCTTTTGCACAATTTGCATATCATTATAATAATGCCTGGTGATGAACTAAACATGCTCATAGTGGGATGGGATGAACATTTTTTTTATTTCAAATCAAAAGGCATTTGTTTCTTTGATCGTGCCTTGTCTAAGCTTCCACTCTTGGGGATGTGAGCAGACATGGGTGTGTGCTCTGCCCTTGTCCAAGCCCTGTAAACCTGGCTATAGAACTGCCACACATACAGAGAGAGAGAGAGAGAGAGAGAGAGAGAGAGAGAGAGAGAGAGAGAGAGAGAGAGAGAGAGACAGAGAGACAGAGAGACAGACAGAGACAGACAGAGACAGACAGAGACAGAGAGAGACAGAGAGACAGAGAGAGACAAAGAGGCAGAGAGACAGAGAGGGACATGGAGGGATGGAGGGAGGGAGGGAAGGAGGGAGGGAGGGAGAAGGAGGGAGAAGGAGGGAGAGGGAGAAGAGAAAGAGAGAAAGAGAGAAAGAGAATGTTGACTGCCCTGACAACATTCCTGCTTTTGTGGTGCTCTTCATGAGTCTTGATGGTTTTACTGCTGGTTCTTGCTGGTACTGAGGGGCAGTCAGACCTTCACATGCCCTTTCCTTTGATAGTGCTTGGCTGGCAGGCACACAGGTATATGGGTGCCCTTCAATATAACGGCTCTATTTCTGGTATTAGGATGCTGTTTGATCTTCGATCTGAATGTCTTTCCTCTCAAATCCAGCCTGTTTGTTGCTTCCTCAGCCCTCCCCTATTAAGAATGGAGTGCCTTTAGTATCCAGTCTCTCTCTGAATGCACCAGCTGACACTCAGGCGGCAGGCCATGTGTCAGTCTACCAAAGTGTGTTACATATCACCTCCATCCTTCAACAAATTATATTTCTGTCAATAGAAACTAAATACCAGTTCACCCTGTGTTCATCCACATTATTAGTGTCATTGACTTTGCATGAAGTTCCAAAGCCCTTTGCTACTATAGGGGAAACTGCCCTCCTGTGTTTCCTAATGATGTCATTTAAAATTTGTTTTGTTTTGTTTTGTTTTTTTCACCCAGCCCATTCCATTCCTGCTTGGACTGGACCCTGATTTCATGGAGTCTGAATCTCTAACACTGTATGATTCTTTTTCATATGAGAAGGAATGAGGCAACTCACTGAATAAGCTTTCCACAGCTGTATATGTACAAGGCGTTTGCCTTGTCTACCTAAAATAGCAATGATGAGACTGAGAGCAGTCTCTCTCCTGCAAATTTCAGGCTCCTCTGTATACATTCTGGACTCTTCTTCTGAGCAAAAAGATTTTAGTGACCTTGACTGACCCTGGGGTGGGGGCAGATTCATGGTGAACTTTGAGTGGCTCGTTATTGTTATTTCCAACCAAGTGTTGGAACTACAGAACTCTCTTTCTCAAAGTGGAATGACTAGAAGCATTTCTGATGATTGCCATTTCCCAGGTCCGAGTCTCAGATGACAGAGCAATTCCCCACATACTCAGCATGGCAGTGGTGCATAAAAGAGAAATAGTCTTTCATTTGTCAGAGGGTGAAGATTCGGACCTGTTTACTATTACAGCATAGCCCAGATGCTAGAATTTGTTATATCCTTAACCACCTTCTTGGGTGGTATAGCTGATTGACATGACGCTGTTGAAAATTCTCATGAGTGAATTTTCCTAAAATTGCCCAAATGACTAGTCAATATCAACACCCGTCTCCCATCCATTTGTCTTACTATCCCTGTATTTTCTGCACAGTTACTGTTCTCTCTCTGACAGGTCTTTTCTTATGCCTGCCACCTGCTTAGAACATGTAACCCTTCAGGCCATGGATTTCCTTGATTCCACTTATGGCCACTAAACATTTTTGCTCTTGAATCTGACCCAAAATTTAGTGCCTTGTGTTGTGTGCTGGTGCTTAAGGCCAATAGGTATCAATTGCAAATAGCTTCATAGGGGTGGGAGTCCATGTCTACTTCCCCCTCTCAGTGCTTGAACCTGTGATGATATTGTGTATACTGATAGTTTCTGTGAGTTCATAAGTACATCATCCCCATTGTGTCTGGAAGACAGTTTTCTTGGAGTCACATACAACTTCTGGCTCTTATATTCTTTCTGCCTTCTGTTTTGCATAGATCCTTGGGCCTTGAGGAAAAGGGTTTAATAAAAATATCCCATTATAACTGAGTAGTACACAATCTCTTACACTCTGTATCCTGTCCAGTTGTGATTCTCTGTGTACAGTGGAGAACCTTCTGCCTAAGGATTGGTGCCACCTATGGTGGCTATGTCTTACAACTTTAGTTAAACTAAGCAGATTAATTCCCCACAGACACCTCACAGGCCAACATGATTTAGACAGTCCTTTATGGAGACTCCCTTCCCAGATGATTCTAGATTGTGTCAAACTAGCAATTAAAAGTAACTGTTACACAAGGCAGCCATTTGGAGATGCCAAGGAGAAGGTTTAGCATCAGACTTGGAAAAAAATTAGTGTATTCATTTCTAAAAGTTGAAAGAGAAAATTTTAGCTGATTGCCTTTCTAAAAATTAAGGTCACCACCAAAAGCACCATACTGGCTTTTTGATAGCTGCTTCTCAAAACACCAATCTCTAATTTTGAATGTTTTTGTGTTTGTTTGTTTGTTTGTTTGTTTAGAGACAGAGTTTCTCTGTGTAGCCCTGGCTGTCCTGGAACTCACTCTGTAGACCAGGCTGGCCTCGAACTCAGAAATCTGCCTGCCTCTGCCTCCCAAGTGCTGGGGTTAAAGGCATGTGCCACCACTGCCCGGCTTTTGAATATATTTTTATTTTTCCATTGACACATAGCAATTGAACAGATCTGATATTTATTTGATTCCCAAAACACAGCCATGAAATAGACAGAGTAGATTGTTGTGCTTTGTTTTTATCTCACAGATAGGAATTGGCGATTTTGACACCTTAAACAGGTCAGTTGGGATTATACAATAATTAGCAGCTAGTCAAAAAAAAAAAAAAAAAAAAGACCAAGACCTTTCTTTCTGATCTAGTCAAGTGTGGAGGAGGGATGAAGCTAGGACATGGGCAGCAGGTTTATAAAGGTCAGTCATTTAAAGAAGAGGTGTGACTGGAAGTTACTGAGATCTCACTCAGGAACAGAACTTATGGAGTCCATTTAAATGTACTCACTTGTAAATGGACATTAGTTGTTAACTAAAGGATAATCATTCTACAATCCACAGACCCAAAGAGGATAAATAATAAGGAAGGCTCACGGGGGTACACTTGGATCTTTCTGGGAAGGGGAAAGAGAATAGTTTTGAGGGTAGATGGGGGTCTATTGGGGTGGGAACAAGAGAAGTCAGGCAGAGGAAAGGAGAGATGGACAACAGAGAACTGGGGAAAATGGCTGGAATTGGGGACATTTCGAAGGTGATATAGAAACTCCCTGGACACTACTAGCATAGTGTCTTGATAATGATGGGGATGGAATCTGAAGTGGCCAGCCATCTTCAACCAGGCAAGACTCCCAGCAGTGGGGTTATATATTAACCCAGGCACAAAACCTTCAACCTACAATCTGTCCTGCCTTAAGCATGTGCTGGGGTAATGGTGAAACAAAATTTGTGAGTTGGTCCAATAACTGGTCCAACTTGAGGCCCAGGTCGTGAGAGGGAACCCACACCTGATACTGCCTGGGTAGCCAGGAACCAAAGGCAGGACAGTCAAGAAACACAAGATAGAATCAAGCAAGACTGGCAAAACAAAACAAAACAAAACAACAGCAATGAAATTATTCCCAATGCTATTCTGTTATACTCATAGATTGGTGCTTAGCCCAAGTGTTATCCGAGAGGCATCATCCAGAAACTGATAGGAGCAGATGCAGAGACCCACAGTCAAACACTAGGAAGAAACTAGGGGATAACCCCCAAGAAGAGGGGGAGGAAGGATTGTAGGAGTTGGGGTGGTAGAGGACATCACAAGAACATGATCCACAGAACCAACTAAGCAGGGCTGATGGAGCCTCGCAGAGACTAGAGCAACAAACACAGACCCTATATGGGTCTAATCTAGGTCCTCTGCATACACATTGTGGTTGTATGGCTTGGTGTCCTTGTAGGACTCCCAAGAGTGGGAGTGGGGGCTGTCTCTGACTCTTTGCCTATACTCGGGACCCTTGTGTTCCTACTGGACTGCCAAGTCTAACCTTGACTTGTGCTTAATCTTTTTGTATCTTGTTAGGCCATGTTGGGTGGATATTCTAAAGAGACCTGTTCTTTTTATTGGAAGGGAAATGTGGGAGGAGTGGATCTGGGAGAGAGAGGAGATGAAAAGGGGGACTGGAAGGATTGAAAAGAGGGAAAACTGGTCCAGAACATGATGCAAAAGAGAAGAATAAAAAATGTAAATAAATAAATAAATAAATAAATAGGGTGAAAACAAGTAAGGACATTTGTCATCAAATCAATATATCTAGCCTCTTTTATAGAGTAAGTATATCTGAGCCAATGGGCTAATAGGCCATCTCTGCCTTTTGCTCACAGCCTCAGAGACTAATAGACCATTGGTCTTTGTCAGCACATTTGCCCTCGTAGGTTTGCCCCCTCTCCCACCTGTTTCCACCTGTGTATCACAGGCCACTTTTACCCTTTGTGTTTCATTGCAGAGCTTTAATAGATGTACATTCACTTTGCCTATAATCTTCAAGCTCCCATTTGAACTATAACACAGGATTAGTTGCAGCAGCGCCATGTGGAGATTTGGGACTGCTCTTCTCTTCTTGCAACCCTGTCGTAGCCTTGGAACTTCCCATCAGATGGGCATGAAGTTCACTTCTTTTCCTAGCCTATGCCAGCAAGTATCCTCCATTCCATCAAATGTACACTCTCAGACATAAAATCAAGAGCATAATATAGTCATATACAATATAATATGTCCACGATGTAGGAGCCATTCAGGGCCCTGACAGACTCACACTGAGCATTAAATAAAAACCTACCTATGCCATGCTGTTGTCGTTGCTGCTGCTGTGTTGTTATTGTTGAGGTGGGTTCTCACATTCTCTGCAGCTAAGGATGATTTTGAACTCCTGATCTGGCAGCTCCCACCTCCCTAGTGCAGGAGGCATACCATGTAAAGGCCACCATGCTTCTCTCAAAATCGAACTATTTCATCCAATTCACTATTCAGTTCTGCTCAACTGATCATAAATATGTCCATCAAGCAGAATGTATGACATTCACAAACACGAAGACTCTTGCTCCTTTCTCAACTGTAAAGTACAGGACTTAGTAAGAATGTGAGTAATTACCTGGGTATTCTAACATGTTTTTAGTCAGCTCTCATAAGTATATGTTTTAATGCTCTGGAAATTTTAACATCTGCTCCATTTGTTGTTGTTGTTTTCTATTTTGTTTTTGTTTTGTTTCATTTTTGTTTTATTACTTTTTTTTTTTACAGTCCATTCGTTACCCCCTCCTGGTCTGCCCTCTCACTGTTCCTCATCCCATTTCTCCTCCCATCTGTCAACCGCTGCCAGACCTCCCCATTCCCTGCCACCTCAGGTTTCTGCCTGTAATCACATCATAGTGTCAGGTCCTGGAGCCTCCTTTGGAAATTTCTTTATACTTTGTTTCTTCTCCTGAGAAAAGTTTTCTATAGATAAGAAAGAATCATGATTTAGTCTTTCCTAAATGAACTGATTATAGTTTATTTCTGGTCTACTTGAGTGATTGGGAAGCATTTCTAGTGTCTATGTAAATTGTCAGGTTGGCTGGCAATGGAAAACATTCACGGGCTCCAAGGCAACGTCAGGTTGGGATTTTGAAGTTTGTTGCCGGTATTCCAGCACCAAGACATCTGAGTCAGTGTCCAGGGAAAGAAGTACAGTGGGCATGTGTGGATTGCTGTATTCTGTTGCGGGGGTGGGGGGGATGAGAAAACCATTAACACTGGATGAATCAGAATGTCTAACAGGACATTTCGGATTTGTTATCCCTCATCCCCACATCAACCTTCATTCTTGTCCTGACCAGGGTGAATGGCCTAAGACAACACACAAATACCTATGGGAGTAAACTACAACTTGCCAGTGAGGCAGTGCAGGCACTGCCTCCTCAGCCCAGCTTGTCCCAGATAACCAAGAAGGACATATGTTCCAGGGAATGTCAGCATGTGGAGAAGGTAGCCATAGCTATTACAATTACAACTCTGTCCTCTCTCAGTTGCGTTCAGGTAGCCACAGATTTGCTAGCTCCTCCCTAGGCCTTGAAAAGGCTCCACATGGCAAGGGGTCCTGAAACCCCTTGAAACTTGAGCCTCCCGAGCCTTCCTTCTGTATCTACTTCTTCCTCCAGCATGATTTGATTAAAATATGTACAGACAAGAAGTGTGAGTCTCTAGTATCCATTTTTCTACACCATGAGCTTCTGTGTGTGGTTATCTGCATCAGCATCCCACCCCACTGGAGGCTACACTTAGGGCTGGCTGCTGTGTTCGGCTCCTTCAGCTGGATCAACCGAAGAAGGTTGTTTTCCTAAGATTAGAATCTCCTGGTTTACTCAGAGGTTGAGAAATCTTACCATGTGTCTAAACTTGGTCTCAAGATGAACTCATGCATGTGCATGTGAGTGTGTGTGTATGTATACACACACACACACACACACACACACACACACAACCTATTGTCAGTAAGCCCTGAATACTAGGAATTATTAAGCCCAGAGGTTACTCTGGGACCATTGTTTTTCCATCTTTAGTGTGTGTTTATATAAACGTCATTCTATCTACCTAGAGATAAAGGGTATCATTTTTCTTCATAATTGACAGAACAAACAAACAATGGCAGTAGTATTACAGGGAAGGCTCAGTTGTGCATAAACACCATCCAGACCCACTAGGGCCAGAGTATAAAAAATGGCACAAAGTAGTGTCCTTCAATGTTTTAAGCTAAGTAATCCAATTGGATCAGAGTGAGCAACAGAAAATGAAGCTTTATTTCATTTGAAGAAGTATGCCTGGGGGAGGTAGCCTGGCACACTGGGAAAAATGTTGGGTGCTGATGCTGAAAGGTTAGACAGGATGGCTGCAGGCTGAATCAACACCAGAGTTAGCTGGTCACCAATTGTGTGAACTCAGGCTCTACTACAGAGCAATGTGAGAGCAGCAGACCCGGGTTCATGATGCAAGTGAGAGACAGAAGACAAAGGAAGCAGCAGGCTAGCATCGCAGGCCTAAGCAAGGGTGGCAAGGATAGATGCTTCCCTGTCTGTCTGTCTGTCTTCTTCCCTTCCTTCCTTCCTTTATTTTTATATTAAAAAGGCAATAAACATAATTCTCCCCAAATTTAAATCAGAGAAGGAAACCTAGAAAACACCTATTTGACCCTGCATTGTATCAATAAAAATGTTAGGTCAGGGAAAGCACAACTCACAAGACCATGCTTGGTTTCCTCTTTCCCTCAGAACTCGGTGTGTACATGAATACATGTGAAGGTTTAACACTCACTGTATTTGACAACTATAAATGTTGTAAGTGCAATATTTTGCATAGAACACAATGATGTACTCATTGAAAATACCTTGTTGCAAAGTAGGTCCTCATCTTGGTCCCTGTAGTACCATAGCGGCCCTGGCATGGGGAAGGCAGTAAGTATGTTTGGGGTACTCTTGAATTCACTGGTCAAAGACTGGACAAATGAATAGTTAGATGAGCATAAGAGAGGGAAAGGGGGTATGAAAAAGGATAGGTGAGTAGATGAACTGGCTGGATGGATGGATGGGTGGATGGATGGATGGATGGATGGAAGGATGGAAGGATGGATGGATGAGCGAATAGATGGATGGATGGATGGATGGATGGATGGATGGATGGATGGATGGAT
>JADRCD010194012.1:0-38414 GCA_019843815.1 Montemys delectorum
AAAAATGTTCCACTTACCACAAGGACACTTGCTCCACCATGTTCATAACAGCTTTATTTGTAGTAGCTAGAAACTGAAAACATCCCAGATGTCCCTCAACTGGAGAACAAACACAGAAAGTGGTTAGTTTGTACAATGGAATACCATTCAGCTATTAAAAACAAGGACATGAATTTTGCAGGCAAATGGGTGGAACTAGAAAATATCATCTGAAGTGATATAACCCAGACCCAAAAGGATGTGCATAGTATGTATTCACTGATATGGATATTAGCCATAAAGTACAGGATACCAATGTTATACCTGATGGACTCAAAGAAGTTAAACAAGAAGGAAGGCCCAAGTGAGGATGCTTGAATCACACTTAGAAGGGGGAACAAAATAGTCAAAGGAGGCAGGGGAAGGGAAAGAAGTGTGCCGGGAAAGGGGAGGAGGAAGGGATGGGGGGGTCAGGTTCAGATGGTAGGAGAAATGAGAAAGAGGGTCAGAGGGACAGGAGAATGAATGGAAATATTCATTTGTCAGGGGTGGGAGAGCTGGGAGAGGAGTCTCTAGGAAGTCCCAGAGACCTGGAATCGAGGAGGCTCCCAGGAGTCAATGCAGGTGACCCTAGACAAGATGACTAAGAGTGGGACATGGAACCTGAAGAGGCCCCCTCCTGTAGCCAGGCAGCTTATCAAAGAACACATTTAATTGGGGTTGGCTTACAGTTCAGAGGTTCAGTCCATTATCATCATGGTGGGAAGCAAGGTAGCATGCAGGTAGACATGGTGCTAGAAGAGCCAAGAGTTCTACATCTTGATCCAAAGGCATCCAGGAGGAGACTGTCTCCCACAGGCAACCAGGAGGAAGCTCTGAATCCACACTAGGCAGAGCTTAGGCATAGGAGGCCTCAAAGCCCATCTACACAGTGACACACTTCCTCCAACAAGGCCACACCTCTTCCAAAATAGTGCCACTCCCTGGGGGCCAAACCTATTCAAACCACCATACTGCGCAGCAACAGTGAATAAGAGTCCCTTGTGACCCTCACCCTCATCAGAGTCAGCTACTATGTTTTGCTTTGTTCTCTCGATGATAGCCGTTCTGACTGGGCAAGGTGGAATTATTTCTGTGTAGTTTTGATTTACCTTTCCCTGGCGGCTAAGGATTTTTAATATTCTTTCATGTATTTGTAGGCCACTTGAACTTCTTTTAATTTAAAGTTAATTTATTATTATGCGGTCATGCATGTGGGAGTCAAAGCAGAGTTGATTCTCTCCTTCTATCATTGCATAAGTTCTAAGGATCGAACTTAGGTGGCTGGGCTGGCTTAACAAGTCTCTCTACCTGCTGAGACACACCTCACCTGCCCCTACTTCACATCTTCATTTGAAAAGGGTCTAGTTAGTTTATTTAACTATTTACTGATTGGATGATAATAATTTTTTAGTGGTTTTTTTTTTTTTTAGTGCTTTTCAATGTATTCTAGATCGATATATTCTAGATCAATAGTTGGCAAGGATTTTGTCTATTGTGCAGGCTATCTCTTGATGCATAATTGTTTCTTATGCTATACAGAAGATTCTTAATTTGATGCAACCTTAGTTATCTGGAGTCAATTTAAATTAATACAAATTAAATGTCATTAGAAGTACACCACTCATTTTTATGGAGAACCAGGTGAGAAAATGCCAAAAGCAGACAGATTCAGAGGGAGAGAACGCTCCCGAGCTATCTTAGTGACTCACGTTCCTATTTGTGACCTTCACTCTTTATCCTCCATGCCTCCCACCTCATTCCCACTGATCCACTGGGCCTACTAAAGCCAGAACAAGATTTGTAAGGACAGATCCCAGTAAGCAATCCCTGGATCACACAGGGAGCTAGCTCAGGCCAGGAAGTTCTAGCCATGAAAGCATGAGGACCCAAGTTCAATCCCCAGAACTCTCACATAAAAAAAGACAGATATAGAAATACACGTTGTAACCCCAGTGCTAGGAAGGCAGAGACAGGCAGATCCCTGGGGCTCCCTAGCTAGCCAGCCTAGCCTTATCCGTAATCTGCAGGTGAGTGAGAGGCCCGACCTCAAAAAAGAAGGTGGTCTGGGAGAGGAATAGAGAGAATGACACTCAAAGTTGTTCTTTAGCTTGTGTGTGTGTGTGTGTGTGTGTGTGTATGTGTGTGTGTGTGTGTTTATGTGTGGTGTAGGAGCAAAAGAACCTTAACCACTGCTGGTTCACTTTGCATAATTTCTGCTACCAGAAATAAGCAGTTCATATGTCTTAAGTTGTGTATCATTCTAAGTACTTTTTTAAAAAAGAATTTATTTATCATGTATATGAATTCACTGCCACTGTCTTCAGACACACCAGAAGAGGGCGTTGGATCCCAATACAGATGGTTGTGAGCCCCCATGTGGTTGCTGGGAATTGAACTCAGGACCTCTGGAAGAACAGTCGGTGCTCTTAACCGCTGAGCCATACCTCCAGCCACTCATTCTGAGTACGCTGATGAAACCTTATGCTGCCCCCTTCCACTCATCCTGAGACGTGAATTACCCTCTGACCAGGGTATCCATGCTGTATAAACTACCTACTTTCTCATAAGTTAATAGCCGCCTTGGTTATGGGGTCTTCTTCTATGGTAGCATAATGCTTGGATTCAAGTTAATAATAGTCCCAAAGCTCAAGAGTAGGGATGCTGGCCATTTCATTACAGTATACCACATTTATTTTTATTTCATTATAAATTATCACTATTAATCTGCAGCTGTCCACCTTCCAAATCTCTACAGTCCACAGAGAACCCAGCTCCACCCACCCCTCACATACACACACACACACACACACACACACACACACACACACACACACACACGCACGCACCATACAGCCACACTCTTTCCCAACACTCAAACAAGTATGTTCTCATCATTAGACTGATACAAGATCTGTTTATCTGAGGTTAAGAAGAAAATGTTTACAATTGAAAAAGTCAATGAATGGTTTCCTAGCAACTCCGTGTGTAACTCCTGAGAGATAATATTCCCTCTCTGGCTCTGACTCTTTTCTTTTCTCTTTCATCTCCTCTCCCTCACCCTCAAGGATTTTTTTTTCTCAGTTTTAAGTGACAGAACAGTTTGAAGGCTTGAAGATTAAAGCTGAGATTTTTCTCCTTCAGAAAATATATGTAAACATACAGGTGCTCTATCCCAATGCTGCTAATCTCAAGGGGTTCACTGCGTGCCCCCAACCTGGCTCACAAATGAATATGTCGCTAACTCCATACCTGTCTAGACTAGGGAGGGTCACGATCTCTGAAGGGAGAGTGTTACCCCTGGAAACCACCTAGTGGCCTTAGATCATTCATAGCTACCTCCCCTACCCTTCTCTGTGCTGCTAATCTAACCTCAGAGCACCCATGCTCCTACCCCTCAGGATCAGATTGTACCACCTCTCCTGTGCCCCTCAGTCAGTGGGCACTCGTGAAACAAGACTGCCTTATAAATGACCGTCTGAAGGAAATGCCATGAGGGTAGGCAGGCACCTCCCATGAAGGCCATCCCAAACCCAGTACAAAGGCTTCAGAGTCTACTCACCACAAAGCAGATCGTGCTGCAGCTGGGCATGTGGGAAGGCCTGAGAGCCTCCTGATGGCCCATGGCAGATGCTGAGCTGTTCTCCCCACCCTCAGACTTCCTCCAATCTCCTCCCAGGCCAAGGCTGACCTCATCTCTCACAAACCCCAGGGGCTCATAACCATCAGTCAGTTGGTCCATGGACAACCTGTGTTCCTGATCAGGCCCAGCTGTCTTGATCTCCCAAACAAGAAATGGATAGAAAAGAGACAGGAGCAATTGTCACTCTACCATTTGCTGTGTACTTCTCTTATGTATCCTGTTGTCCTCAGGGACTTCCCCTGTTGTGACTTCAAGGAGCCACTTGTGTGTGATGACAATAGGCAACTTGAGAGACAGTCACTAGGCTGGACACCTATCCCTATCACCCACCAGCTGTGTGACTCAGAGACACTATTCAAGTCCCCTGCACTGAAGTATCTTCATCTGTACATTTTACTGCAAATGAAGCTGTTATGGCCTGATAGGACATGTCTCCCACAAGCTTGTGTTCTGTGACCTGTTCCCCCGGGGGTGGAGCTTTTTGTGAGATCCTGGAAACCTTAGGAAGAGAGTCTTAGGAGGAGGACATCAGGACATGTCTCTGAAGGGTCCTTTCTCACTCTTTGCTTCCTGTCCACCGTGAGGGGAGTAGCCTTGGCCACATGCTTCTGACATCTAGATGTCCTCTTACAATGGACTAAGAATTGATGGACTCTGAAACCCTGAGCCAAAACCAGTCCTCCCTCCTTGCGAATATTCTGCTGGATATTGTGTCACAGCTACAGGAAACAAACACGGAAGTAGCACCACAGAGTGTGGAAAGATGACTCGCTCAAGGGTGTGCCCTCGGACTGCATGTCTAGAAATCCCAAATCCTGGGCTCCTGACCACTCTGCCACGTGACCAACCATTCTTGGCTATGAAGCACTTTGAAATGATGCTCTTTTGAACCACATCTGTACAAGGCAGCAGCATTTTTCATACGTTCCCTGACTGTAAACACAATGTTGCGCTGCGCTGTGCCTCTTAACGGAAGAGTTTCTATCGGTCAACAACTGTTGGTTAGAATTTGGTGAACAATGGAAGTCCCAGAAAATTGCAACAGCTGAAAACTCCCTCTTACCCGGTGACATCCAAACATCGAGACGCAGCAACACGTTGCTTAGGTGGGTGTCTTGGTGTTACATCTGTAAACAAACCCCACCTGTAAAACAGAGCAGTACAGCTAGCTATCCACAGAGTACAATGACCAGCCATGCCATCGAAGAAGGGTGTTTTCATGGGAGGAGACAATTCTATGTGTGTGGTGGCCCTGAAGGTCTTCCAGGAGGACCAGATGTGGAGGGATAGTGGTGGTGCCCACTATCTAGGTCACCTGGGAGGGCCCAGGTTAATGTGTATGGTTGTGTCTTCATTTTCTGTTGGTTTTGTGGTGAGAGAGAGAGAGAGAGAGAGAGAGAGAGAGAGAGAGAGAGAGAGAGAGGTATATGCTTCTCTATGATGCAGGCATATGTTATGTGTACCACGGCAGGCCCATAAAGGCTGGAGAGCAGCCTTAGGTGTGATTCCCATCTTCTGTCTTGTTTGAGACAGTCTCTTGTCCATCCCTGTGTGCGCCAGGCCAGCTAGCCTGTAGGACCACAGGGATTGTGGATGCAAGCTACTGTGCCCACTTTTATGTGTGTTCTAGGGGTTCCAACTCAGCTCCTCATACTTGAAAGGCAAGTCCTGAGCTGTCTCCACCCTCCTTGACCCCCATGCCTTCACAGAAAATGAATAAAAATGTAAATAGGCCTCAGTCCACAGCCTGGGTTTCTAGTAAACATCATCACCTCAGTTTCTCTCAGTTTATCCCACAATATTCCCCCACAGCCACAAGCCATATATTGCAAACAAAACAAAACAAAACAAAAAACCCAAAATACTTGTCACTAAGGGACACATAACTGTTTAAGACAACATTGTATAAAACTAAATTGGAATCTATTCTGAAAAAACAAAACAAAACAAAACAAAACACTGTCACATACTCTGGAAAAACATCAAGGTCATGACCACAAAGTCTGAGGACAGTTCCATATGGAAAGAAACTGGAGAGATGTCTCAGTAAGTCCAACGAGCGACCCTGGACACATCTAGAAACCCTCAGAAGCTTTTTTTGCTTGTGTTTGTTAAACCACTGTCAATTTTTGCCAAACATCTGTAAGCTAGATAATTAATTTATACTGGCATAAATCACCTAATTTCAATCATTGTAAGAGTATGCATGGTTCTCAGGGAAATGTACACTGAAGTATCCACGTGTGTGTGTGTGTGTGTGTGTGTGTGTGTGTGTGTGTGTGTGTATGTGTGTGTGTGTGTGTGTGTGTGTGTGTGTGTGTGTGTGTTTGCTCATCCATTTGTGGATGGAGACCAGAGGTCAACTTTAGGTAACATTCCTTAGGTGCTGGCCACACTTTTGGAGGAGGGATGGGCTCTTCCTGGAGAGGACCTAGAGCTTATTGGTTAGGTTAGGCAAGCCATCAAGCAAGCTCTAAAGATGCCTCCCCAGGGCTGGCATCACCATGCCCAACTTCTTATCTGGATTCTAGGGATCAAACTCAAGCCTTTAGACTTTCAAAACAAAAACTTTACCAGCTGAGCTTTTGTGTGGAAGTGTCTCAGGGCACATGTATCTTCTCAAGCAGCTCAGAAAGATACAACAATGTTGTCTCCAGAGGAAGGTAAGTGGGCACAGCTAGAGGTTGGCCTGTGGAAAAGTAGGTGAGAGATATTCAGAAAATCTTTGCGTTCAGTGATATCTTTCCTACAGATCTCCAACAATTTTAAAATAATCTTGTCTTGAAAAGGTGGTACCTAAAAGACTCAACCTTCCCATTGTCCAGAGATTCTCTGAGCATGTGAGGTATGGGACTGAATTCCTCTGGGATCTTAGCTACAAGATGTCTTTTCCTTTAGAGATAACTCTGTTGTCACATCAACACAGTTCTATCTTTTCCAAGAGAGAAAAAATCCTCCCAACTAATCAATTAGGCCTTTTATAGGAAGAGAGAAACACTTCAAAATTGGCAGACTTCTCTCTCATCCAAGAGGACATGGCCAACCCTCACCTCTTTCCCCTCTCTTTGAAACAAATGTCCGTCCATAGTTACACTCGTCATCTGACACCCACTCACAGACTCCTTTTTGTCTGCCGGATTTTCGCAGGCTCCTAAAGAATGTGGTGAATTTGCTGTTTCTGAATGTGGTTCATTTGCACAAAATTCTTCATCTCCTTTCTCCTTCCATGTTTCCATCATCTGTGACCTTTTCTCCAATAGGCTGTTCAACAGCATGGACAGAGAGCATGGGAAGGAAGGGGAAGAGTTGGGGGAGGGGATCCCACAGTGGGACAGCATGAACAGAGAGTGAGGGAGGGAAAGGAAGGGTTGGAGGCCTCTTTCATCAGCAGGAATTTACTTAGTTAATGTCTACTACACACCAGCTTAGAGGACTGAAGACCGAGGAGGGAAGGAAGCAAACCCAGCCCTTCCCTCGAAGTGTGCACCAGAGAAGAGAGGCAGAGGATGCCGGTGAAGCCTGGAAGTCATGGCAGGAGTGGTGGTGGGGGGGCATGCCCATGAGAAGCCGGTTTACTCTGTAGGGGTCAAGGAAAATCTTAACCTAGATGACGTCTTCATTGTTGGTCAGGTCAGAGGAAGTCAGAGAAGAAGAAAAGAGAATTCTTTTCACTCATTAAAAATAAACATCCTTGTTTTCTCTTGAAAACCAGCAAAACAGCACTGTTGGTGGGATTGCAAAAATGGTGCGCCAGCTATGGAAACAGTGTGAACATTTCTTCAATAAACTAAAAATAGAACCGCCACAGGACCCAGCAGATTCGCTCCTGGGTAGCAATGAAGGAACTGAGAGCAGGATCTTGAAGAGGTTTCCAAACCCGTGTTCCATAGCAGCATGACTCACAGTAGGGAAAGGTAGACGGCACCCAGATGTCTGCGACGGATGACTCGATGGACAAAAAACGAACTGTCCGTGTAACGAGGTCCTGCCAGCCGTGTGGAAGTGGAACCCACACTACACACACACATCATGGATCAATTCTGAGGGCATTACAATAAGGGAAGTGAGTTGGCCACAAAAAGACGAGCATTGTGTAATCTGCTACCATGAGGCGCCTAGAAAAGTCAGGGTCACAGGAAATGAGGTACAGTGTGGCCGCTGGGGCTGCAGAAAGGGAGAGCCTTTAGTTATAGACTTTCAGTTCTGCAGGATGGAGACGATCTGAGGATCTCATGGGTTGAGGGGTGGAGGCAATGCTTGGCATGCCACTGTGCATGGACAGCCACTAATCTAAGACTCTGTCCCCCAAAATCCATGTGCTTGGACTTAACCTTGACACAGCAGTGTTGAGAAGTGGGGCCTTCAAGAGAAAGGACTCTGCTTCGCAGCAGTGTAGATGCGCTATAACACTACTAACCCTGACATTTCAAAGTAGCAGGAGGATGGCTCAAAGGCTAAGAACACTCTGCTCTTCTCAGTGCCCACCTTGGTGGCTCACAACTGCCTGTAACTTCAGTTACAGAAGATAAAATGACATATTCTGGCCTCCTCAGGTATCCACATGCGCGATATCTCCCCGACACACACACATGCCAAAAACATATTTAGTCTTTCAAAATGCTCCAAACACTTTGCTGCTTCTGAGCCCCAAACTGTGATGATAACATACTCACCCTCTGAAACTGTAACCCTCAATTAAATTGCTTTCCTTTATAAGAGTTGCCTTGGTCATGGCCTTGGTCTCTTCACAGTAATAGAATAATGGCTAAGACAAACTCTTTCGTCATCTCTGGACCCCTCCTCCTCCATGCCCTGCTCAGCCTCACCAACACTAGGCATCTCCAGTGCAAAGGGAGCACAGGGTTACCTTTCCACCTTTGCCCCAGACACTGTCGCTTTCTCAGTTTGTTTTTGATCCCCGCAGAGCAGGGACAGAGAGAGTTTGTATTCAGTTAGCACCAATGTACCTTACATTGTTGGATGGAGACACTCCGTGTGGTTATTAGACACTCTGTGGCCAAGGCAATCCACCAGCAGCATACTGGTTACCATTTCTCCTTACATTCCCTCCCTGTTCCTCAAGGTCCCATGGGAAGGATGGCTCATTTCTGGATAGCCTAGCATGAATCCTCCATCCCTCCCCTTCCACCATCCCCCTCACTCTGTAATTCTGACATGCCTTTCCAGCCAGCTGCCCACTTTTATACTTCCCAATGGCTAAACAACCCTTGGATCATCTAAGACATCCAAGTACCCCCACATGTCTGCTCCAAGTATACTCAGAGCCAAACTACTAAAGGTCTGTAACCTATGAGCTTGTACAGCGTAGTGTGCATGGATGCTGAGAAACCACATTTGCTTCTTTATCTTAGCCCAAGAAAAGGGACAAGAGGTGGCTTAGGATCCCTTACACGGAACAGTAGTCCTCAAGGGCAGTATCACCTCTCTCTCCCTTCCTAGGATCTTTTGGCAATGTCAGGAGACAAACTTTCCTTGTTACACCAGGAGACCTAGGTGGACGAAGGACACGGTTATCGTTAAACATCCCATAACACAGCACAGATGATGTGTTTTCATATTCATCCCTAAACCCACACTCTAGAAAGTCAGTCCCTAATACCAGATTGTTGAGGTCTTCGGGGGACGAAGGCTGTGAGGGCTCTGCCAATGTCAATAGATGAGTGTGGCTCTTTTGGAAGTGAGTGTATTCTCTTTAGAGTGGGGGTTGCCCCAGATTTTCTTGTCCCTCTCTTCCACTGCCCTCTTCCTCCCCCCATGTGACAATATAGCTAAAGGACTCCCTCAAGGTACTAGCACCTTGACATTGGAGTTAACAGTTTCTGCTCTTCTGAAGTTGCCAGGTTGTCATATGCTGTTATAGACAAAGACTGTCCTCCCTGATGAAGAACCATTGAGTCTTCAACATCAACAGGGGCAAGGCTGAGAACCTCAGGCCTATGGCTTCTTTGATGACAAGAGGAAGGGAGAGGTGCCTAAGACCATCGGACTTCTGCCAAGAACAGAAAATAGTCCATCAGAATGTCTGCATTACTTTACCTTAAGAACTTCTGAGAGAAGCGACCCCAAGCCGAATGAGCAGCAGTTTCAGGCATCTTCAGGAAGTCTTTCCTGGGCTTTGTCCTCACTGTGCTGCCTGGCTGTGGAGGCTGGCTTTCTTCCTGTCCAATACATCTATCTCCCCCATGTAGGACATAGGACAGAAGAGGGAAGGATTCCACTTCTTCTCTCTTTGTTGTTATTGTACATGCATGTACATATAAAATCTGTGCCTGGATGTTCTACCTTATGTAGGCACATGTGTATGTGCTGGTACATATGGGTATACATCTGTGTGGAGGCCTGAGGTGGACACTGGGTATCTTTTTCAATCATCTCTCTATATTATAGATTGAGACATATTCTCTCATTGAATTCAAAGCTAACTTTCACAATTAGTCTGGCTATCCAGCCTGCCCCAGAGACACCCTGTCTCCCTCCAGTGTGCTAGGTCCGTGCCTTCCACCAACATTGATCACTGGCCACATCTGAACTTGCATATGGTAAATGACGCTACTGTGGTAAGGTGAGAGAGTATATATGTGCCCAGGAGAACCACTGTACCAGTTGAACTTGCTGGGATTTTCTGAATGAAGACTCTCTTTGTGACACTGAGGAGGGCGCTCCCAACAGAACCTGTCCTTGTTCTATGGTTAGAGCTTGGCACTGAAAATCCAAAAGCTGTCAGGTAACTAGAGGGTTGGACTTTGGGATCCTCTTCCCTCGATGTGAGGACAGGACAGGGGCATAGAAATCAGACCCACTCACAGGCCAGTGATTTAACCTCTGCCATGAAACTTCAGCAGAAATTTTGAACAGCGCAGCTGCTGGTGGGGCTTCCTGGTTGGTGAACTCTAACTCCACAGGGCAGAGGCTTCTAGGCTTAAGAGCCCTCCAGACCCTGTACTACATAGTGATATGATATGATATGATAAGATATGATATGATATGATATGATATGATATATAAAATAATAATTAAAATGATCACTAAAAATGCAGCGGTTTCTGGGTGCTATGACCTATCCTGGTGCTACCCTAGCCCTCGGCTCCTTGGTATTGTCCTTGGAGGAAGAGGGTAAGAAAGGTTCAGAGTCAATGACACAGATTCCGGGAGTCAGGTGAGAAGCAGAATCCCTTATCACAATAAGCGAATTTAGGGAGTACCTTTATATCCATTGGCCCATGACCACTCGATCCCCGTAATTGGCACCATCTGATTGGTTGTTCTGGTCACGTGCTCTGTCATCATTTGTCTCCGGGAGCAAGGCAGGCTTTAGGGTTAGCAGGCACAGACTACTGTTGCACATGCATGTGGGCCAGTGTGGGCCCCCAGTCAGGGTTTGCTGACTCATTCCTCCTACACCCTGCCTAATTACCAAACCTGGAGGGAGCGGTGGTGGTAGGAACCTATGCTTTTGCACCCAAGTTGGACAAGCGTACAAGCCGTCTGGAGACCCTGCTTGCAGCTAAGGACATTGTAGTCTTTTCATTGTGGAGTCTGAGGCCAATTCCAGGTGGTTGTTACCTGACTCCAAGCATTTATAGCTTGTGTCTCTGTAAGTCACGATCATTTGTCTCTGACCAAAATATCTGACTGAGAAAAAAACAAACTGAAGTGAGGGAAGATTCACTTTGGCTCACAGCATGAAATGAAATGTGATGATTTAATCGTCACAGAGGGAAGGATGCTAAGGTGGTTACAGAGTGGCAGAAGGTCACATGGTAATGACCCAGGAAGCTGACTGGACACCAGAATGTGATGTTTGGCTAAAACCTTCAAAGGCCTATCCCTAGAGTCCCTGTCATTAAGCCAGGCCCCACCTCCAGAAGGTTCCACAGCATCCCCAAACAGAAGACAAGCATTCCAAACATGAGCCTTTGGGGAATTTTTTTTATTATTATTAAGACCCAAAACATTCCGTTCTCTAAAGGCTCATCAGTGTTTCAAAATGCAGAAGGCAGTCAAACGTCAAGAGTTCTCATCGCCTTTAGAGGCCAAAGTTCAAAGCATCTCTTAAGACTCAAGGCAAACTTTTAACTTCGAGCCCCAGAAAAATCCGATACACGATAGGAACGTATATTGGAAAGTCCAATATACAATGGAACATTCCAAAAAGGGGAAAAAAGGCTAGAGAATCACAAGGGAAGATTGGGCCAAGGCTGAATCCCAGCAGGGAAAACATCAGATCCTGTGATTCCGGGTCCAGCATCTGGGGCACAGTGTTATGACGTTAGCTCCAACAAGCTTGGGCAGTCCCGCTCTATGGGACTGCCACCTGCGGTACACATGGTCTTTCTTTGAGACTGTCTTTGCCTCTCTCTAGAAGCTTCGCCCTGCAGACATCCCTCAGGCATGGCATCTCCAACACTGTGGTGTTTCCACAGCAGTGCAGGTTACACATCCAGTTTCACAGAGCCCCCCCCCCCATTCAGGTGGTCTCCCACACTTTCCAAGCCTGCTATACACTGTCGCCTGACCTCACACTTTTTTCTCCCAAAATCTTGATGGTGACTTCCATGACGGCATGCCTGTCTGAAAGACCAGCGCCACATGAAGAGCATTGTGTTTTGCTGCCAGTTTGAACGTAGCCACGCCCTCTTGTGACTTGGCAGCCTCTGAATGGCTATGTGGCTGAACCTGGAAAGTAGTTCCCTAAGCATCGCTAGTCCTGCACAGCATCCCTGCATTTATGAAAAGTCTTTCCGATTTTCTCTCCACTGACTTTCTAAGGCGGGACCAACTGGGAGACTCAGGCCACAGAAGTGGCAGGATAGCTGGAACAGGATCCTTTCTACCACCGTCTACAACCAGGAGGGACAGTGGATCCACAGCTCTCTCTGCACACCTTTCCTTCAAGCAGAGAGCTTCTCTCCAGGGGGTACAATGACCCCAGGTCTCAGGTGGGACCAACTGGGAGACACAGGCAACAGGAGCTGCAGCCTTCATTCATCCATCTGCACCCAGGAGGAACGGCTGATCCACAGCCCTCTGCACAGGGGTCCTACCAGGGTAGAGATAATCTCCCAGAAGTGCTGACACAGGCTTAGGGATCCAGCTAGAGACAGCAAGAACATCTAACACCAGAGATTAACAGATGGCTAAAGGCAAACGCAAGAATCTTACCAACAGAAACCAAGACTACACGACATCATCAGAACCTAGTACTCCCACCACAGCAAGTCCTGGATATCCCAACACACTGGAAAAGCAAGATTTCGATCTAAAATCATATCTCATGATGGTGATAGAGGAATTTAAGAAGGACATAAATAACTCCCTTAAAGAAATACAGGATAATACAGGTAAAGGGGTACAAGCCCTTAAAGAGGAAACATAAAAAATCTCTTAAAGAATTACAGGAGAACACGAGTAAACAAGTAGAAGCCCTTAAAGAGGAAACACAAAAATACCTTAAAGAATTACAGGAAAGAACAAACAAGTGAAGGAATTGAACAAAAGAATCCAGGACCTAAAAATGGAAGTAGAAACAATTAAGAAATCACAAAGAGAGACAACTCTGGAGATAGAAAACCTTGGAGAGAAGTCAGGAGCCATAGATGCAAGCATCACCAACAGAATACAAGAGATAGAAGAGAGAATCTCAGGTGCAGAAGACACCATAGAAAACATTGACACAACAGACAAAGAAAACACAAAATGCATAAAGTTCTTAACCCAAACCAGCCAGGAAATCCAGGACACAATGAGAAGACCAAACGTAAGGATAATAGGTATAGAAAAGAGTGAAGACTTCCAACTTAAAGGGCCAGTAAATATCTTCAACAAAATTATAGAAGAAAACTTCCCGAACCTAAAAAAAAAGAGATGCCCATGAATGTACAAGAAGCCTACAGAACTCCAAATAGACTGGACTGGAAAAGAAATTCCTCCTGCCACATAATAGTCAAAACACCAAATACACAAAACAAAGAAAGAATATTAAAAACAGTGAGGGGGAAAAGGTCAAGTAACATATAAAGGCAGGCCTATCAGAATTATAACAGACTTCTCGCCAGAGACTATGAAAGCCAGAAGATCCTGGGCTAATATCATATAGACCCTAAGAGAACACAAATGCCAGCCCAGGCTACTATACCTAGCAAAACTCTCAATTACCATAGATGGAGAAAACAAGATGTTCCATGACAAAACCAAATTTACACAATATCTTTCCATAAATCCAACCCTTCAAAGGATAATAAATAGAAAACTCCAACACAAGAAGGGAAACTACATCCTAGAAAAAACAAAAAAGTAATCTTCCAACAAAACTAAAAGAAGTTAGCCACATGAACAGAATTCCAACTTTAATAACAAAAATAACAGGAAGCACCAATTACTTTTCCTTAATATCTATTAATATCAATAGATTCAATTCCCCAATAAAAAGATATAGGCTATCAGACTGGGTACATAAAGAGGACCCAAAATTTTGTTGCATTCAGGAAACCCACCTCAGTGACAAAGACAGACATTACCTCAGAATAAAAGACTGGAAAACAATTTTCCAAGCAAATGGTCCCAAGAAACAAGCTGGAGTAGCCATCCTAATATGGAATAAAATCAACTTTCAACCTAAAGCAAGCAAAAAAGATAAGGAGAGACACTTCATACTCATCAAAGGTAGGATCTACCAAGATGAACTCTCAATCCTGAACCTCTATGCTCCAAATACAAGGGCATCTACATTCATAAAAGAAACTTTACTAAAGCTCAAAGCACATATTACACCGCACACAATAGTAGTGGTAGATTTCAACACCCCACTCTCTGCAATGGACAGATCATGGAAACGAAACTAAACAAAGACACAGTGAGACTAACAGAAGGTATGAAACAAATGGATTTAACAGATATCTATAGAACTTTTTATCCTAAAACAAAAGGATATACCTTCTTCTCAGCACCTCATGGTACCTTTTCCAAAATTGACCATATAATTGGTCACAAATCAGGCCTCAACAGATAAAAGAAAATTGAAATAATTCCTTGTATCCTATCAGATCACCATGGTCTAAGGCTGCTCCTCAATAACAACATAAACAGTAGAATGCCCACATACACGTGGAAACTTAACAACACTCTACTCAATGATAACTTGGTCAAGGAAGAAATAAAGAAAGAAATTAAAGACTCTCTAGAGTTTAATGAAAATGAAACCACAACATACCCAAACTTATGGGACACAATGAAAGCAGTCCTAAGAGGAAAACTCATAGCTCTAAATGCCTCAAAAAAGAAACTGGAGAGAGCATACACCAGCAATTTGACAGCACATCTGAAAGCTCTAGGACAAAAAAGAAGCAAATTCACCCAAGAGGAGTCAAAGGCAGGTAATAATCAAACTCAGGGCTGAAATCAACCAAATAGAAACAAAAACAACTATACAAAGAATCAACCAAACCAGGAGCTGGTTCTTTGAGAAAAATCAACAAAATAGATTAAGCCTTAGCCAGACAAACTAGAGGGCACAGAGACAGTATCCTAATTAACATGATCAGACATAACAAAGGAGACATAACAACAGAAACTGAGGAAATCCAAAAAATCATTGGATCCTACTACAAAAGCCTATACTCAACAAAACTGGAAAACCTGGATGAAATGGACAATTTTCTAGACAGATACCAGGTACCAAAGTTAAATCAAGATCAGATAAATGACTTAAACACTCCCATATCCGCTAATGAAATAGAAAGAGTCATTACTAGTCTCCCTACCAAAAAAAGCCCAGGACCAGAAGGGTTTAGTGCAGAGTTTTATCAGACCTTCAAAGAAGACCTACTACCAATACTCCTCAAACTATTCCACAAAATAGAAACAGAAGGTATTCTACTCAA
The DNA here is from genome assembly GCA_019843815.1 of Montemys delectorum. Taxonomy (NCBI): domain Eukaryota; kingdom Metazoa; phylum Chordata; class Mammalia; order Rodentia; family Muridae; genus Montemys; species Montemys delectorum. The sequence goes on from JADRCD010194012.1 coordinate 15,562, forward strand.
TTCATTCTGTGAAGCTACAATTACTCTGGTACGTAAACCACACAAAGACCTAACAAAGAAAGAAAACTTCAGACAAATTTCCCTTATGAATTTCGATGCAAAAATACTCAATAAAACTCTTGCAAACCGAATCCAAGAACACATCAAAACGATCAACCATGATGATCAAGTGGGCTTCATCCCAGGGATGCACGAGTGGTTCATTATATAGAAATCCATCAATGTAATCTACTACATAAACAAACTCAAAGGAAAAAAATCATTTGATCATCTCATTGGATACTGAGAGAGCATTTGACAAAATCCAACATCCCTTCATGATAAAAGGCTTGGAAAGATCAGGAATTCAAGGCCCATACTTGAACACAGTAAAAGCAATATACAGCAAACCAGTAGCCAACATCAAACTAAATGGAGAGAAACTTGAAGCAATCCCACTAAAATCAGGGACTAGGCAAGAATGCCCACTCTCTCCCTACCTATTCAATATTGTACTTGAAGTCTTAGCCAGAGCAATTAGACAACAAGAGGAGATCAAAGGGATACAAATTGGAAAGGAAGAAGTCAAATTATCACTATTTGCAGATGATATCATAGTATACTTAAGTGACCCCCAAAATTCTAAACCTGATAAACAACTTCAGCAAAGTAGCTGGATATAAAATTAACTCAAGCATATCAATGGCCTTCCTCTACACAAAAGATAAACAGGCTCAGAAAGAAATTAGGGAAACAACACCCTTCACAATAGTCACAAATAATATAAAATACCTTGGTGTGACTCTAACTAAGCAAGTAAAAGATCTATATGACAAGAACTTCAAGTCTCTGAAGAAGGAAATCAAAGAAGATCTCAGAAGATGGAAAGATCTCCCATGCTCATGGATTGGCAGGATTAATATAGTAACAATGGCCATCTTGCCAAAAGCAATCTACAGATTCAATGCAATCCCTATCAAAATTCCAACTCAATTTTTCACAGACTTGGAAAGAGCAATTTTCAAATTCATCTGGAACAACAAAAAACCTAGGAGAGCAAAAACTATTCTCAGCAATAAAAGAACCTCTGGTGGAATCACCATCCCTGACCTTAAGCTGTACTACAGAACAATTGTGATTAAAAAAACAAAAACAAATGCAAAAACAAACAAAAAAAAAACCTGCATGGTATTGGTACAGTGACAGGCAGGTGGATCAGTGGAATAGAACTGAAGACCCAGAATTGAACTCACATACCTATGGCCACTTGATCTTTGACAAAGGAGCTAAAACTATCCAGTGGAAAAAAGACAACATTTTCAACAAATGGTGCTGGCTCAACTGGCAGTTAGCATGTAGAACAATGCAAATTGATCCATTCCTATCTCCTTGTACAAAGCTCAAGTCCAAGTGGATCAAGGACCTCCACATAAAACCAGATACACTGAAACTAATAGAAAAGAAAGTGGGGAAGAGCCTCGAGCACATAGGCACAGGGGAAATTTTCCTGAACAGAATACCAATAGCTTATGCTCTAAGATCAAGAATTGACAAATGGGACCTCATAAAATTACAAAGCTTCTGTAAGGCAAAGGACACTATTCATAGGACAAAATGGTAACCAACAGACTGGGAAAAGATCTTTACCAATCCCATAGAGGGCTAATATCCAATATATATGAAGAACTCAAGAAGTTAGACTCCAGAGAATCAAATACCCCTATTAAAAATGGGGTACAGAACTAAACAAAGAATTCTCAACTGAGGAATACTGAATGGCTGAGAAGCACCCAAAGATATGTTCAACATCTTTAGTCATCAGGGAAATGCAAATTAAAACAACCCTGAGATTCCACCTCACACAAGTCAGAATGGCTAAGACCAAAAACTCAAGTGACAGCAGATGCTGGAGAGGTTGTGGAGAAAGAGTGACACTCCTTCGTTGCAAGCTGGTATAACCACTCTGGAAATCAGTTTGGCAGTTCCTCAGGAAATTGAACATAGTACAACCAGAGGACCCAGCTATATCACTCCTAGGCATATACCCAGAAGATGCTCCAACACGTAATAAGGACACATGCTCCACCATGTTCATAGCAGCCTTATTTATAATAGCTAGAAACTGGAAACAACCCAAATGTTCCTCAACAGAGGAATGGATACAGAAAATGTGGTGCATCTACACAATGGAGTACTATTCAGCTATTTAAAACAATGAATTTATGAAATTCTTAGGGAAATGGATGGATCTGGAGAATAACATCCTGAGTGAGGTAACCCAATCACAAAAGAACACACATGGCACACACTCTCTGATAAGTGGATATTAGCCCAGAAGCTCAGAATACCCAAAATACAACCCATAAACCACAAGAAACTCTAGAAGGAAGACCAAAGTGTGGATGCTTTGTTCCTTCTTAGAAGAGGGAACAAAATATCCATGGAAAGCGTTGCACAGACAAACTATGGAGCAGAGACTGAAGGAAGGACAATCCAGCGACTGCTCCACCTGAGTTCCTTGCCTATTCAACCATCAAACCCAGACATTATTGTGATGTCAGCAAGTGCTGGCTGACAGGAACCTGATATAGCTGTCTCCTGAGAGGCTCTGACAGAGCCCTACTAATACAGAAGTAGAGACTCCCAACCATCCATTGGACTAAGCATAAGGTCCCCAATGAAGGAGCTAGAGAAAGGACCCAAGGAGCTGAAGGGTTTGTAGCCCCTTAGGATGAACAACAATATGAACTAACTAGTACCCTCAGAGCTCCCAGGGACCCAACCACCAACCAAAGAGTACACATGGTGGGACTCATGGCTCCAGCAGCATATGTAGCAGAGGATGGCCTAGTTGGTCATCAATGGGAGGAGAGGCCCTTGGTCTTGTGAAGGTTCTATGCCCCAGTGTAGGGGAATGTCAGGGCCAGGAAATGGGAGAGGGTGGGTTGGTGAGCAGGGGGAAGGGAGGAGGGTTTGTTTTTTGTTTTTGTTTTTGTTATTTTTTTCAGAGGGGTAACCAAGAGAGAACATATCATTTGAAATGTAAATAAAGAAAATATCTAATAAAAAAATAAATACTTAAAAAAAAGTCTTTCCAAAAGAGTGCATTTTCCCGCGGGCACCTCGTGTTGAAGTGTTCTGACTCCTTTTAACACCATAATCTCTTTGACAGCTGAGGCTATTTTGTCTGCACTTGCTTTGTGCACAGGTTTAAATTCACTAGGACTCCCAGACTGAGTATTTCTTAGCTCTTTCTCTTCAGCTTTTAGCTCTGAATTCTCACTGTAGACCTGGAGAGAAAGAGCCAGCAATAACCATGCTACAGGCTGAGCACTGTCCTGCCGTGAAATGTCCCCCATTTACAGAAGTTACCCTACTACTTTTTAAGCCAGCCTTACTCAAGTTTGCAGAACATAGGCAAAATAGAGTAAGTTCTGCAATGGAATGTAGCAGTCCAATCCCTTGGAGACTTACTGCCTTCTGAAACCTCATGAGCCAGACCTTCACCATCCAGACTTTTGTCAGCTTTCTGGTCTTCCATATATCCACCAGAATCACCATTAAGAAGAGACTGCAACACACTCTGGCCTTTCTCCAGCCCGTGTCTCCAAGCACTTCTGCATTCGCCCTACAGACCAAAGGCTTACAAACCACATGGCCAGTGACCAATCACATCTCTAATATTACCAATATTCTGTATCAGTTGCTTTCGTGTCACAGTGACAGAGACAACACGAGGGAGGAAAGATCTGTAGTTTAAGTTTGTAATCTGCCCCAGTTGAAAAAGGGCACCACAAAGTGACTTAATCCATGGCAGCAGCAGTAGGACTAGCAACTATGAACATGGTGGCAGACCAGAAAGCAGGAAGGACCTAGAGGGGTGGGAGGTGGTAACCTTCAGAGGCCTGTCCTGTTGGTCTGCCAACCAGACTCCACCTCCTACCAGTTCCATGGCCCCCAAAAGACAGACACCTCTGGGAGATAAATTAGATTTAAACCTTTACAGTGTCAAACCTGACATTAATTGTGGGGAAACTGGCTTTAAAATGTGTTTGTACAAGTATAGTGGTGTCTTTATAAGACAATCACTATACCCATTTTACAGATGGGAACCTAGATTGAAGAAGTTGAACATGCTCAAGGCCACACAGTAGAATGCAGTGGATCCCAAATCCACACACAGATCTGCTTAAGTACAGAGTCAAGGGCAGCAGATAGCTCAGCACATTGCCAGGTTTCCTCTCCCTGAGCTTGTAAATGAGATTCTTGGTGTTGGGCAATGCAGAGTCCTGTTATCACTTCCTGGGCATTTCCAGCCTTGCTTGATCACTATAAACTTGAGACATTTATTTAAAATAGGGTTTCGAACGCCTTTCCTTTGAAAAGCCTAATGCAGACAACTTGAGCCAGGTACTGGGGATTTGTACATTGAACAAGTACTCCAGGTGATTATGAGGCTCAGGCAAGCATGCCAGACGGCCCTGAGCCTACTCTTCCAGCCTCCTTATTTGGGTTATTATTATTCTGCCCTATGGCCCAGCCCTTTTGCTATATCCTAGCACTGAGAGGATCTTATTATGGAACATTCTCATGCAGATGTTGTGCACAGCTGGATGGAACTGCTTCCCAGTCATTCCACTGTGATTCTATCTGTTGCTTGGAGAATATCAATGAATTCATCAATATGAATCCAATTCCAAATCCACAAATGGACTCCTCCTTGCCTTTTGTTCCTGGGTCTGCCTTCTCTAGCCCATCATCCTCCAAACACCTCTGCCAGGGATCTTTGAAACATATCTACTCCATTTTCTTCCTGATTCCACATTTACTCATAATCATTTACCAACAAGTTCTCGTATTGTTCATTTGTGTTTTGCTTTGTTTTTTATAGTCTAACTCTAGAGCCTAAGCTAGTCTGGAAATCACTGCAGAGCTCAGGTTGTCCCCAAACCCTTCATCTTCCTGCTTGGGCATCCCAGGTATTAGGATCAGAGACGTAGGCTGCATCAGATCCTCATCTCTCTCTTTTAGTATCAATACTTATATCAATACTTTGTGCTTTCATTCTCTATGCCCTTGACCTATATGAACTACCCTGCAGTAGAAGGGAGATTCAATACTCAAAAAAAAAAAAAATTGGCTACAATTACATCCCCTCTGGAGTGCTTTTCAGGAATGTTGCAAGCAGTGGGGATTTATTCTCCTTTCCTAAATATGGGTTCACATTCCTGACTTCAACTAGCAGAGCATGCAGAAGTAAAACCACATGATTTCTGAGAGAAGTTCCTAAAAGGCAGTTCAAAAACCACCTTGCCCAGTGTGATGCTCACTCTGCATCTCTGAGCTGCCATGCAAGCAGCTTCTTCCCTAGGTCCTCTTGCTGGAAGAAATCTGAAGCTGATCTCCACCCAAAAACCAATTTGAATGACCCTCTGAATGCAGAGAGAAAGAGAGATGTGCACTCAGCCCTCACCAACACTAGCCCTCCACTACCAACACTAGCCTCTGACCACATGAAATGTACTAGAGCAGCCCTTTCCAAATCCTCCATCCAAAGAAATGAGAAGATAATAAAATCGTTGTTTTAAGCCAGAAGATTAGTGCATGGTTTTTAAGGCAGCGATAGGCCCTGCCCTGTTAGATTGAATACATTTGAAAAGTTTTATTTGAGCTAAGACTGATTCGTGGAGGGGGCAGCACTCAGAACCAAAAACTAAAAGAACTCAGCTTCGCAGTATCCGCTGTCAACTGGCCTAAATAAAAAGCACAGATAACTTGGCCAATTACAAGATGTTTGTCTTTGGGGGAGTGGCCTGATGGGCATGGCCTGTCACTGGCTGGACTCTAGCTACTCTTAAAACGTTGCGCTCTTAATTTAGTTCCTATTGATTTCCTACTAAGGTAGGTTGCAGCTTGTAAACCTAGGCTGACCTCATGGCTGCCGGCCTCATGGCTGTCGGCTTCCCGACAACTCCACATGGAAGCAGGGAGTAATTAGTATGTAGAAGCTTTTGACTGCCTGACTGAATGCTCGATAAATCTAATCATTAAAAAAAAAATCAAATAGATTAGGTCTTGTCTGAGTTTGGAAAGACCTAGGTTCCAAGAGCTTGAGGGACTGTGTTCCCGACTGGGTGGGCAGATACCCCTCCTAGCAGCAACTGCCTGTGCAGCAGGATGGAGGGTTGGGGGGCAGGGAAAGGACACGGCAAGCTACTGTGACAGAGCCCGTCCTTGAGAATCCTTAGCTGCAGATAACAAGCAGCCCTCCTCTCGTGGATTTAGACAGGGCTTCTTAGATATTTTCTACTTGTCCCCTTTGGACCTGAAGGATTTTTACATGACCCAGGGTATGTAGGTACATAAAACAGGTATACAAGCAAACATCATAACACAATTAATCTTAAACTTTATTACTTTATACACATATGTTTACCATTCATTAAAGATTAAGGCAGATTTGCATGTTAATGAGATGGATGTGCTTTTTAAAAAAACTTTTGCATCAATTTAAATCTTTTTTGAAATTTTAATACTGTGGAATACAGTATTTCTCATGTTTTTCAGAATTTTATAATAATCAATGCTGAGAATGTCACTTGATATAAATATAGACTATAAAATATTTAAGGCCATTTCAGGAACTAAGTCCTAATCTCAAGCACTGAGAACTCAGAATTTTTTTTTTTAATGGAACTCAAATTAGTAATTCAAACAGCAATTTTTAAAGTCAAGCATCCCAGCAGAACACAGTCTAAAGATAGACTGGCTTGATGACCGCGCACTAAGTAGCAATGGCAGAAAGTATTGAAAGTCCTTGTTTGCCATAAGTAAGTTGTTCATTTGGCAAACAGTAGAAAATAACAGACTTTGCAGTGCATAACATAAAATGTGCCCAATCTGAGCAGAGGTCTTGCAGGTAGTGCTTGCTGATGCTGTGTGATCTGGCACAAAGCTGCAAGAAAGTCTCAAAATGCAATGCGGGCAAGTGTTGCCCGATGCACCTGAGATTCACTGCATGCTCTGTTTTGAATTAATTTGTGATCATGGTAGGTTCAGAGATCTTCAACAATTAACATGTTTTGAGTCGCAATATCCAGATGTACAATACCATACGGAGTCATGACCCATGTTTTCCTAAGCTAGGTTTTACACAAACTGTGCCTTATTTTCTCATCGTATTAAAATATCATTGGGTGACTGTTAGGTTTTGCATAGTGTGGAGGTGTGGTCAGAAGGACACCGAAATGAATTACAGTAGGGTGGGAAATGAAATAAGAAGATTACTTGGAGAGCTGTTAACACCGTAGAGATACGGGATAGTCCAGTGGTTAAGAACACTGACTGCTCTTCTGAAGGTCCTGAGTTCAAATCCCAGCAACCACATGGTTGCTCACAACCATCTTTAATGAGATCTGACACCCTCTTCTGGTGTGTCTGAAGACGGCTACAGTGTACTTACATATAATAATAAATAAATCTTAAAAAAAATCATAGAGATAGAGATACAGAGAAACAACAGATGGTGGGGACTCCAAAGAGAGTGTGGCCCCAGTGCCAGAGACAATATGGTGTGGTCTCTGAAGTCTCTCTTCAGAGACCAAACGGCAGAAGTAGGAGCCTGCCCTGGGCACAGGGCCACTTCCCAGCAAGAGCAGCCGCCAGGCTGATTGCCAGGCAGGAGTCAGGGAAGGGAGTGGGAACAGAATGTGTTACACACACTCTGATGCCAACTCAGTCCTCAGGTGAGAGTCCTGGCACCCGGGTGTCTGTCAGTTAGAGGCTCACAGACGACTGGGTGAGGGCCTGTGGGTGTTTGTGAGAGAAAACCTGAGCAGAGAGGTTGGACCTTCTTACAGTGACAGTCCTATGTTGTCATCTTGGGCACCAGACTTCCAACCCTTTGCATGTTTTCTCCAAAGTCACAAGAAGAAGGCCATGCTGCCCTAGGGCAGGATAACCCTGAAGGGTATGCTGAGCTGGGTCTCAGAGCCCAGAGGAGCATTAAACTCTAGTTGTCCGTGGGCAATCAGACTAATTCAATCTTTATTGGCTTCTTCCCTCCTTGCCTCATGTTCTTTTCTTTTACATTTCCTCTCCCAAATCAACAACTCGTGTTCTGTGAGGCTTCTGTGAGGAAGACAGAAAGCAGCAAGCCGTGATACCACAGACTAGGTGGGAACCTGACCAGACAGAGACAAGGCCTTGGCTAAGGGACACAGGCGGAGAAGTGAATGTACACAATTATGCTGTGCCCTCAGGAAAGCAGATTTAACTGCTTCAGGAAGAGGCACTATGCTCACCAAGTTGCCAAATAGCAAAATCTCTATTGTCACTGCTGTGATTAGACTATGTCCCCATAACCTGCGCAGTGTCAGGGGGTAGGGGAACTCAGTGGGAGGTATCTGGGTTGAGGGGCTCTGCTGTCATGAAGGAATCAACTGCATCTCTTCAGAGAGAGTGAGCTTTCAGACTGTCTGAACAGGGCCAGTTTCTAGGACGGTGGTCTGTTTACACAGTCAGGCCATCCCTAGTAATTTGCCTCTTTCACAGTTGCGAATTCCCCCTTCATGGCCATGATGTGAAAACCTCATCAGAATCTGGCAGATGCCTGCACTGAGCTCTTGGGCCTCCCAGCCTCCAGATTCAAGAGCCTAAGTAGAGTCCTTTCAGCAAAATACCCAGTCTCCAGTCTCCTGTGATAGCAACAGAAAGTGAGCTAAGACAATCACAAATGTAGTTACCTCTCCCCTAAATGATCTTGGTATGTAGACATGGCATGTATGAATATGTGTGTGTGTGTGTGTGTGTGTGTGTGTGTTTTAAATGTCTTTCTCTATTACTATCTCCTTTATTTTTTGAGGCAGGAGTTCTCACTAAACACAAAGCTCATCAACTAAATAACCAGTGAGCTCCTGGAGTCCACCCATCTACTCCCCGCTGTGCTATAGTTAGGGACACATACCACTCTACCCAGCTTTTATGTTGGTCTTGGGAATTCAAACTCAGGTCCTTATGTATTTTAGCAAGCACTTAGCCAACTAATCCATTGCTCTCACAGCCCTAAAAACAAACAAACAAACAAACAAACAAACAATCTTAATGATGCTCCACTCAAAGAAAGGATGTCTCCTGATGCCTTACATCCTAGAGCTTCCTCCTATCAAGGAGAGCCACCCGGGGACAGTTCCCATGGTGGACATCTAAATACCACCCCACAACTACCACCATTAAGCATCTCTCCAGCAGAGACATGCATGGTGTTCTGTGTGACCAAGGGCCATTTATTTCATTTCTCTGTGACTCCTGTGGAAACATCTGTGTTCTAACAATACTGCCTGTGGTGGTTTGAATAGATATAGTACCCATAGATTTGTGTGTTTTTCTGTGCTTGGCCTTAGGGAATGACACCATTAGGGGGTGTGGCCTTATTGGAGGAAGTGAGGCCTTGTTAGAGGAAGTGTGCCACTGTGGGGGAGGGCTTTGAGGTCTTAAATGCTCAAACTACACCCCGTGTGCAGCACATCCAGTCTCCTCCTGGCTGCCCTCAGATTAAGATGTGGAACTCTTGGCTCTTCCAGAGCCATGTCTGCCTGGATGCTGCTGTGTTTCCCATCATGATGATAACGGACCGAACCTCTGAAACTGTAAGCCAGCCCCAATGAAATGTTTGCCTGTAAAAGAGTTGCCTTGGTCATGTTGCCTCTTCCCAGCAATAAAATCCTAAGACACAGTCTTCCAGATCACTTCAGAATACAGTGCCTAACAGGAAGGTGGACCTAGGTTCTAGTGACCAACAGTCCATTCCCTCACCTCTCTTCCCACACTCTTTCACAACTCTGTGAATGGTCATATAACCAACTCCATCAGTCTAACATTTCTCAGCCCACTTGCTTCTCATGATTATGTCTACGAGGCTTATACCTCATTACAAAAACACTGCACTGTAATAGCAGTGGGGCCATAAACAGAGGCCCAACTCACATAAAACCATTATAATCGTGGCCCAGATTTAATCACTGGCTAGTGGGCTCCCCTGTGGTTTGACAAAGAGCCAGGCAATAGTCAAATGATCAAACTTCAGATGCAGAGCCAAACTGGCTTATGTGTTAAACAGTGGCAAAGTCCTAGATTATAGTGGGGAGAACAGAGAGATGTAGACAGACAGAGAGATAGACTTTCACAATGTCAGAATTTCCCATCCATGGCATCCCTGGTTAATTGGTCCATAAAATAACCAGGCTTGTTAATGGATAATAGACTCATTTCTGAGAGGCCCCCAGATCAGGCAGTCACTCTGGGATGCTGGCTCTGTGTTTAGAGCCAAGACAGATCCTCAAGGTGACGTGAAGGTAAGGCCATTGTGACCTTTGTCTTACTGATTACTTCCAGACATTCAGCTGCTTTTAGAAAGAGGACCCATGCCACCAAATCAGTAAAGAGGGAGGTCTGAAATTCTCACAGTCTCAGTCAGGATCCCTCTCTGAGGAAAATTTAAACAACACTTCATATAAAAATCACTGCTATTACTACTGTGGTTTGAGTATGTCCCCATAATCCACATTTAGCCTAGTATTGCAGTGTCACGAGGTGGAGCTCAATGGGAGGTATCTGGGTCGTGGGGGTTCTGCCCTCCCACAGACATGCATGCAGGCAAAATGCCAGTGCACATAAAAACAAGTAAATCTTTAAAACATAATAATAAGGCAGGGAGACTGTTCCAATTAAATAAGTTTCCTCATGGGAGACGACACTGCTCACTTGATCTCCATCACGTGAAGACACAATGCCCAGGAGGACTTCTTTGCTGGAGAACCAGGAGACTATGACAGCATCCGGCATCTCTTCGGTAGAGCTGCACGGTATGCTACCCACACCTGCACCGTATGCTCCCTGTGCCTGCATACTTAGTGCAAAAGGCAGTCAAGGCAGCTTTGCTGTGAGTGGCTCAAAGCACTTTTCAAACTGAAAATAATTCTCAGAGGGAACATTGGTAGACTCTGAAGAACAGTTTCAGCAAGAGAGAATAATGGAAAGCTTCCTGTCGTCTGATAGGCAGTATCTTAGGCTAGTACTGCCTCGCCGGTGTTTGCTCCAGAGAGAGATACGCTTCATCTGCTGGGGGGAGTGGGGGCAGGGATAAGGTAGGAAGAGCCAGCGCCTAAATGCAGACCCAACGGGATGATTTCTGTTTGGATTTGAAGACCAAGCCCTGTAACTTGTGACTGAGGACTACAGTTCCTAGGGGAAAAAACATATCCACATGTTGTTAAAATCCCAGAGCATATGCAACAGAGCCACTTCAACACTTTGTCACCTGCACAGTCTGGAAGCAAGAAGCTGAGGTTGGATGGTATTGTTGTGTGTAGCTTTTGCTATCCCACCTTAAGCCCCAGGCAGACCACACTACCAGCCCCCACCCAGAGAATATTGGATCCATGGATGAAAACCTTATGGGGGCCTTTCTCATTCAAACCACCACACTCAGGGAGGCTGAAGTGAGCCCTACGGTGTCCTAGTCAGCTCTGTATTAAGCTGCAGAAATGTCTTCCGTAGCCTCACCCAGCACACACAGATTCATACACATATACATAAACTCACATGTTATATGCATGTACATATATGAACTACACTCTCAGGTACACACATTCAGATGCCCTATGTAAAGACACATGTTCACCTTTATATACTGTGGACTTGCATACATCTAGACACTGTCTAACTACACAACACCCACCCTGGGAAGAGTGTCTATAGGCCTCCACTGAGCTGTCCATCCCACTGCCAACTCTGGCTTCCTATAACCATCAGATTCCCAAAATTTCCTCCATGATCTAGATCTAAATTTTTGTTTCTTTTTGGTTTATAACCTCTTGTTGGTGTGCTGAGATCAACAGTTGGAATAAACTCTGTCACTAGCATCTATAAAAATTCTGCAAAAAGGACATGACATGACCTGGTGGAAAGACATTGGAACTTGCTCAGTGTTCCCATAGAAGAACAAGGAACAAACATACATTCAGCTCTCCTTCGCCTTCATTATGCTAAATGCAAAACCCCAAGAAAATAGGAATAGATCAGATGTAGCGGTATATTAAAGAAATACCAGAATCCTGATGTAAGGCACACATCGCTGCAATTTGCTGCATTAACTCATTTAGAAGTCTTTATTGTGTTATTTGAACACTCACTCTTTGCCAGTATGGAGCTGGCTCAAATACAGAGCAATAGAACACAGAGGTGCATGATTCAACTAAGCCTGCAAATATATGCATGGACTTCAGAAACAGACCTTGAATAGGGGTAGGCTTTGTGATAAAGGTGTCTGCTCCCATTAGAAGAGGGAGGGAAAGGGCTAAAGAGATGCCTTAGCCATTAAAAGCTAAGGCTTGCAGCAAGAAGAAGAGAGAAAAGATCCGCCAATACCTGGTGTTGATAAAACTGCTCATTTGTAATAGTGAAAGATAATAATTGCTACTCCCTGCCATTCAAAACACTAAACCTGGTGCATTAGAGTTCAAGATAAAACCCAAAACTCCACACAAGAGCATTCAGCCTCAGCACAGCCAGTGAATGGCTGGTGGCTCTCCCCCTTAACACCGCTCTGCCAGAACTCACAGAGCCTGTTCTAGGTCTCCGTTCTAGCAGTATGGTGGGATTTTATAGTGGCAAACTGTGGTGGTTTGAATATGCTTGGCCCATGGCACTATTGAAAGGTATGGGCCTTGTTGAAGGAAGTGTGTCTCTGTGGCGGTGGGCAGTGAGACCCTCGTCCCGGGCAATGGGAGCCAGTCTTCTACTAGCCTTCAGATGAAGATGTAGAACTCTCTCACTTCCTCCTGCACCGTGCCTAACTGGACATTGTCACCGTCCACCTTGATGATAGTGGACTGAACCTCTGAGCCTATAAGCCTGCCCCAATTAAATGTTGTCCTTATAAGAGTTGCCTTGGTCATGACGTCTGTTCACAGCAGTAAAACCCTAAGACTTATTTTTAATAAGTAAAAAAAATGCCTAGAAGAAGAAGGCTTACCACAGCAAGCCATAAAACTTAGGAATCAGAGGAGGGAAGACTGACAAGCTACTTCATTCCCATTTAAAATGCTGTCGAATAAAAACTAACTCAGGACTGAAATAGTAAAGTGTGGGCCTGTGCGCTGGAGGCTTTACACAGAGATCTCTGGCCCTGCGAGGGTCCAGACACAGGGGGAGAGTGCAAGCAGGAAGAGGAAGTCATCTCCACAGGCTCTGCTGCCGCAGCTGGCTCCATGGCAGTCTCCTCTGTTGCCATTGCCTTCTCAGTTGCTCCATGCCGCCCTGTGCCCTGCGCTGAGTCAGGCTGGGCTGGGCCCACAAGAGGCCGACTAGCTGGCGAGGAGTGCCCCCAGAGCTTCTGGTGGTGTTTCGGAAGAACAGACTTCTTCCCAAATGGCAGTGTTAACAGCTCTTAGGACAGAAGCTCTCCTTCTCAGGAAGGAGTAGTTCTCACACACCTTTATTCCTTCTGGATAGGATTCTTATATACAGTTTTGGAGTGGGTCAGGGTCTGACAACAGGTACTTCCCGTCAGCTTGGTCTGAGAGCTTGGGGATACCTTGTCTGCATGTGGAAGGGCTTGGGGTGCTGCTCCTATGTGACTGATGACCACAGACCTCTCTATAGGGGGCTGTGGGGGGCTGTGGGGAGGGAGCCGGAGGCCCAAGGAGCTACTACTATCCCTTGCAAGCTACAACCACCTGCTGGGTCACTGGGGTTTTAAGCTTGAGCTCGACCAGGGACCAGGCTGCCTATCACAGCTCACCTCCCCACAGTGAAGCCCTGCAAATACCCCATGTGTTTTCCAGGAGAGAGGTCATTAATAATCATCATTAGATAATTTATCCTAAGCGGACAGTCAGTCTCTGATGTCCTAAATAGGGTGGGAGGGATGGGGAGATAATTCTGAGAACACACAGCTATCCATGCTGATGCAGTCCTGTAACCCCAGCATAGGTCTCCAGGCTTGCTAAGCAGGCAACCTAACCTACCAGGTGAACATTGAGCCAATGAAAGAGCATGTCTCGAAACACAAGCTGGATGAGGACTGGGGAGATTGCTCCAGGGGTAAAAGTAATTGCTCCACAAGCCTGACAACCTGAGTTTGGGTCCCCAAAATCTATATTAAAAAGTCAGACATGGTGACACACGCCTATAACCCTGCGCTTTCACAGTGAGATGGAAGGCAGAGACAGGAGAATCCTCTGAAAGCTTATGGGTTAACTAACCTGAAGCATATAACACCATGACAAACAAGAAAAAACCCTTACATTTGCCCTCACCTCCATCTTGTTTATCCTCCGACCTCCAAATGCTCTCTGTGGTATTCGGGCTCCCTCACGCATAAACATGTACACATGCATGCACACATGCCACACACACTGACACACACACACACACACACACACACACACACACACACACACGCACGGGAGTGGGGGTGGGGGGAATAATACCTGCCTCGATTGACAGGCAGGTATAATAACAGGACTGAGTCAAGTTAAGTTGTAACTACGGTTAAAGGCCCACGGTACAACCAGGCCTTGAAAATATATGAATACCTCGAAATACAGGGTCACATTGACATTATGAACAGCCCAGTGAGGGCAAACTGTCTCGTGTATGGCCATGTTTCGTGTATGAAGAAACTGGGACCCAGAGAAATGAAGCAGCTAACTCGAGGTCACAGAGCTCTTGCAAACAGAGATGGCCTTCAACCTGGACTCCTTCTACCCTCATAACAACGCCAGGTCGGCAAACAGGCTTCCTTTGTTTTGTAAGAATAGTGACGCTTACCCGGGGTTACATAACAGCCCAGAATAAACCTGATTCCATCTCCAACACAGTCTCAGGACTTACCAAGTCAGGCCCACAGCTGACTGCTCAGGCACAACCTCTAGAAGCTCTCATCTTCCACTGCCTGTGAAATAGAGAGCAACAGCTATTTTCATATGCACAATAAATCACAGAATGATTTAAAAACAAAAACAAACAAACCAATCTGAGCTGGCAATGAGGGACTTGCACCATAAAGCCCTACAGTCCCCTGTAGCCAGCTGGGGCCTCCATAATGGAGACTCTAGCCAAAGAATGAGGGGAGGAGGAAGAGAGACAAGTACCACACACAGTAGGGCTCACTGAAACTCGGTGCCAGAGGCTGAGCAGACATTTAAGGTCAGGAATGGCAAACTGGGTGTTTTGACTTGTTTGTGTTCATATGTGTGTAGTCTGAGTTCTCTCTGACAACTCAGATTTTCAACAAAAGCTCAAACACATAAAAACGTCAGCTAACCCAGACCTACTATGTGCCAGGAGAATTTCTAGGACTTTCCACAAACAAGCCCATTTAATCCTTGCCATAAATTAATAATGGTCCAAATTTTCTAGTTGAGGGAACTAAGGCATAGAGAGGTTAGTTAAGTGGCTGGGTCTCAGAGCTAGTAGGTGACAGACACAGGCAAATCTGACCTCAGAGGCCCTGGTTGTATTCTCTACTCTGCATTGCCTCCTGAATAGGGCCAAGGTGAAGGAAAGCACACTCAGAACAAAGAAGGAACTGGAAGCCGGATTTAGGAGGCTAACCTCAAGTCAACGATTCTAACTGGAATTCTAGAGTAAAATCCCCCAGCCCAGCAGCGTCCACAAGCAAGACTCCAACCGTCATTGCAGAGACACACAATGGTGGGTGTCTTTGTTAGGGTTTTACTACTGTGAAGAGACACTGTGACCAAAGTTCATCTTATAAGGGCAACATTTATTGGGGCTGGCTTACAGGTTCAGAGGCTCAGTCCATTATCATCAAGGCAGGAGCATGGCAGCATCCAGGCAGGCATGGTGCAGGAGGAGCTGAGAGTTCTATATCTTCATCTGAAGGCTGCTAGCAGAATACTGGCTTTCAGGCAGCTAGGATGAGGGTCTTAAAGCCCACACCCATAGTGACACACCTACTCCAACAGGGCCACACCTCCAAATAGTGCCACTCCCTGGGCCGAGCAATGGGAAGAGAACCAAACAAAGGCATCCAGTTCACCTCTGAAGTGCTAACTCAAGCTTCAGGTGTAAGCGGAGGAAGAGTGGGAAGAGAGGCAGAAGGGGCTGCACAGTTGAACAGTCTTGGTCAAGACACCATCTGTTTAATCGTCTTTGTTGTGGTTTTAAGAGGTGGCCCGAGGAGGAAGGCATTGCCTCTGTCGTGGCTAGAGGGTATTATTCTGATTTCTAACAACAACAACAACAACAACAACAACAACAACAACAACAGCAATCTCTGCTCCAGGGCTCATTACAGATGCAGTAGGGACAGGGGAAGGGAGGGAGGGATGGGGGTAGGTTCTATCCTGTGAGGGGAAGGGAGGGAGGGATGGGGGTAGGTTCTATCCTGTGAGGCTCTGGCTGCTCTGGAGTCTTAGAGGACTACAGGTTTAAGACAATGGCTTGCCTTTGTACTTTTAGCCTTGCAGGGGAGGAGGTGGGTTAGGGGGTTAGGTGATTAACATATACCTGGGAAGGAGAGGTAAACAGGCACAAACTGAAGGCAGAGATGCCAGGCTTTCAGGCTGCCTGTATTTACCTTATGGACTGGACAAGTGCGAAGTCAGCAGCTGGGGAAAGGGGGGGGGGGGGCGCTGGTTGTTTTGTTTCCAGCAAAAGCACTTAGAAAATGATCTTGGGAATATCAAGAACACTCAGAGAGACATGAGCCTGTGGTGCTGCAGTTAGTTCATTAGTAGAGAGTGTGCTGACCACACTCTAGGCCCTGGATTTCCCAGCACCATATAATAACAATAACAATAACAACAACAACAACAACAACAATAATAATAATAAGTGTTTTGATTTGGGCTGCTTGGGAGCCGGAATGGGTTTCGAGCCAGTCTTACCTGGATCTCAATGGTTGGGAGCTAATGTTCTGGCTGTGGTTCTGACTGCATCCACTGCTTCCCTGGTCAGAGCTATGAGAGCAGTGGTTCTCATCCTGTGAGGTCGAGACCCCTTTGGCAACCCTCTATCTCCAAAATTATTTACATTACAATCCATAACAATAGCAAATTCACAGTTATGAAAGAGCAACAAAAATAAATTTATGGTTGGGGGTCACCACAATATGAGGAACTGCATTAAAGGGTCACAGTGTTAGGACAGTTGAGAACCATTGGTCTAGAGGGTTCAGTCCTAATATGTGCTGGGGTTGTAAGGTCTGATTCTGCTGTGTTCTTGTCTGTTCTTGGTAGTGGAACTTAAGGGAATGGTCTCACTTTTGCCTCGCTAGCCCCAGAGGAAAAAGCACAGGGAGAACTAAAAATACAGAGGTCAGATGGGGGGGGGGGGGTCAGCTGTGAGCTCTAATGCTGCTATTACCTAACTGGAGAAGAGGGTAACTGTACTGACAGCGTGAATTCCTTAGACTTCACCCTCATCCCACACCCACAGATGTCTACTAGAATGTGTTGTGAAAGAGCTATCAGTATTTTGTCACTGTTACAGAATACGTGACATAACTTAAAGGAGGCAAGATACATTTGGGCTTATGTTTTTAGAGGTTTTACGGAGAATATTTGGGGGGTTGAGCCCTATTCAGGTATTGGGTGCAACAATAGACAACACAAGCAACTCTGTTAATGGGGGTTCTGTGAAAGCCTGCATCCTATAGACAGTCCATCATGGAAGGAGAGAGAAGGAAGGACGAATGCACATATTCAGGTCCTGCTCCTAATTCAGCCAATCAAATCAGGGTTTTCTCATCTCATGGGGAATAACTCAGTGGGCAAAATACAAGAAGTATATTACCCTCCAGTACTTTAGCCTCCTGAAAAGTGGGACAAAACTTCTCCCATTTTCTTCAGGAAAACAGGAAAACCACGAGGGGGAGTGTCTCCTAAAGTCCCATTGGGTCAAAGCTTCCAACTGCTCATGGCTGAGAAAAGATTCCTACCTACCTCACCACACACTGATGAGAGCAAATGTCCCTTACTGGTTGAGATCTCCTCTCAGAACTGGCCCACAAAAATGTCCTGTGGGGCTGGCCCTGTGTGCAGCCAGCATTCTTTACATAGCTCTCTGGCTTAGTCCAGTTAACTGTCCACCCACCTCCTTTGAAGGGGAGGGTTTGTAATTTTAGCTACAATTTTCCCTACTACCCAGTCTCAGTAACAAAAAGAATCTCTGGCTACTCAAAGACACATATGTGACCAGGAAACTCAGCTGCTGCCAGATACCTCTCAATGAGATCTAGGAGCCCTGGAGAACTGCAGTGCTCTAACAATGTGTCCTGCCAGCAGCCAAACTCTGCCTCCTCCTCCTCCTCCTCCTCCTCTTCCTCCTCCTCTTCCTCCTCCTCTTCCTCCTCCTCCTCCTCCTCCTCCTCCTCCTCCTCCTCCTCCTCCTCCTCCTCCTCTTCCTCCTCCTCCTCCTTCTCCTCCTTTTTCTTCCTCCTCTCCTGCTCCAAGGAAAATACATAAGTTACTATTCTTATTGATGAAACAAAATATCCTCTGAAGAACAACTAAGTGGGGGGGCGTTTATCTTGGCTCACAATTTGAGGTGCAGTTTATCAAGGAGGGAAGGATGTGGTGTGGTGGTATCAGCTTGACGAATGTTGGTCATGTTGCATGCACACTCGGGAAACAGAAAAGGATGAATGTTTGTGTGGAGGAAGGTCATGAGATGAAGTTCATCCAAAGAGACGATGATGCAGCCTGGTTGTCAGCAGGTTTGTACTCTAGGTCATTTGCTCAGAAAGCTCACAGACACTTGGATGAATGAGATTCTCATTGACTTTATTCATCCCATCCTCTCCCAGGCTAGCTAACAAACTATACTAGGAATAAGAATTAGCCACAACTTAAATCAGACTCCAGGATGCTTGTGCTGGAAAATCTATTAATGGCTTCCCATTGCACTTAAAGGATTCCCTTATCTTGGTAAGGGGACACCTGCAGCCATATCAAGCATACCTGCAATTCTGAGGTTTTCTTCTTGCATAGCTGAGGTCCAAACGTTTTCTCTGGTCAAAGGGGGCAGCTCCCCTCCAAGTAATGACACAAAGATTTAGGTTCCTTCCATCTGCAGCTCCATCACCTCAAACACACAGATTCTAGTGGAACCATATTGAAGAAAGAACATGAAGTGCTGAAATGGAGGAGGTACCGTTGGCTAGAAATCAATCTCATAGCTATGTGTGGACGCAAAGACTGATAGGAAATATAGCTTTGTATCGGAGAAGATGAGGACAGCTAACAGGTTCTGTCCTCTGCGGTTATGGCATCTCTCACAATGTGGTTCTTGTTTACATCTTCAACCTCGTCTACCGCCACCCCCCCCCCCCCCACCCCCACCCCGACTTCACTCAGCCTCGGGGTTGTTTCTGCTTCTTACATGCCCAAACTTGGCCTTTTGCACGTTCACCTGCCGTAGAAACCGTGTAGAAACTGTGTACTTGTTGATCCTTATCCTAGGAGACATTTTGACTGTTCTCCCAGCCAAGCAACCACCATCTTGGGGAACCCCCTTCGGGCTCATTCATTCTTCCTGTTCCCTCATGGAGATTTGAGGAGAGTCTCATCTGAGTATCCAGCTGTTGTCACCACCTATGTATGCAACTCTTTCTCCATGGCCCACCCAGACAGTTGTGGCCTTGGGAATGAGGCTACAGTACATAGGTAGCAGAGGGACCATAGCACAGGAATGGGAACTCTATCCATAGGGCTGGATAAATCCACACCCTTGTAAGTAAGCCATCAACTGCACTCTGTACGGAGGCCCAATAAGGTCACTGATTCCCAAAAGTGAATACTGTGGTGGAATTTTGCCTTGGTCTGTCGTTGTGGCCTTAGGAGAAGGGCCAGACATTGTTTATGTCCTCCCTGGGAAGGAATTTTAGCAACAGAGGCTCTTCCCCAGCAAGAGATGACTTCTTATAAACATGGCCCACAGACTTCAGCTTTCTTTTCTTTTTCTATTTTTTTTTGGGAGGGTAGGGATGCTGTAATTTTTTTCTCTCACATATTACATCCCACCTGCAGCTTTCCATTCCTCCCCCTCCCCAGTCTCCCCTGACTCTCAAACCTCCCCTCTCCCCCTGATCCACCTTCCACTGCCTCCCCTCAGAAATGAGTAGACCTCCCAGGGACATCAACCAAACATGGCAAAAGATGCTACATTAAGACCAAGCCCCTACCATCACATCAAGCCTGGACGAAGCAACCCAGTAGGAGGAAAAGGGTCCCATCTTAGGGAATCCCCTTCGCAAAAGGATTACTCTGGCATCAGACCTTAACTTTCTATCTTTTCCTATCCCCTTATCTGACCTTGTTCTCCTTTAAAACAGTTGGAACTATACACAATTATATTATTTGTTGGGTAATTGTATGTCCCGCTTGCTAAGTTGCAAACATCAAAAGCATGGAAATTTGGTATTCTCCTACACCAGAGCACATAGTAGGGATTCCATAAACAAGTAATGAACAACATCAAAACAGACTAACCCCAGGGATTCACCCACCCAACATTCTCCCGGGTTTCCTGAGGCAGTCTAGAACAAGGGTGAGGAGCAAGCTTTGCAACCAACCAGCCCAGAGTCCGAGCTTAGTTCCATGGGACCTACGATGGTAAGTCGCTTCTTAAATCTCACTAATCAGAAATCTGCCTGACTCAAAAAAAAAAAAAAAAAAAAATCTCGGCTTTGCAGACGCCACTGTCGCTTTCTCACCGCTTGCTGCAGCCATGGTCAACCCCACCGTGTTCTTCGACATCACGGCCGATGACGAGCCCTTGGGCCGCGTCTCCTTCGAGCTGTTTGCAGACAAAGTTCCAAAGACAGCAGAAAACTTCCGTGCTCTGAGCACTGGAGAGAAAGGATTTGGCTATAAGGGTTCCTCCTTTCACAGAATTATTCCAGGATTCATGTGCCAGGGTGGTGACTTCACACGCCATAATGGCACTGGCGGCAGGTCCATCTACGGAGAGAAATTTGAGGATGAGAACTTCATCCTGAAGCATACAGGTCCTGGCATCTTGTCTATGGCAAATGCTGGGCCAAACACAAATGGTTCCCAGTTTTTTATCTGCACTGCCAAGACTGAATGGCTGGATGGCAAACATGTGGTCTTTGGAAAGGTGAAAGAAGGCATGAACATTGTGGAAGCCATGGAGCGTTTTGGGTCCAGGAATGGCAAGACCAGTAAGAAGATCACCATTTCCGACTGTGGACAACTCTAACTTCTTTTGACTTGCGGGCATTTTACCCATCAAACCATTCCTTCTGTAGCTCAGGAGAGCACCCCCACCCCATCTGATCGCAATACCCTGTAATCTCTGCTCTCACTGAAGTTCTTTGGGTTCCATATCTTCCTCATTCCCCTTCAAGTCTAGCTGGATTGCAAAGTTAAGTTTATGATTATGAATAAAACTAAGTAAAGAAAAAAAAAGAGTGAACATATGACACATTCTACAACTTGGATAAACCTTAAAAGCAGTGTGCTAAGTGATTACGACAGACACAGGAGGGCAAATATGGCATGATTCTGCTTATATGAGGGGCCTGTAAAGTGATTCAAGGATACTGAAAGAATGGTGACAATGCAAAGCTACTGTTTAATGGCTACAGAATTGTATCAGAAGATGAAAAGGTTCTGAATATGAATTGTGGTACAAGACACAGACAATATTTCATCTGAATTATACATATAATTTGGTTAAAATGGTAAATTTGTTGTGTATATTTTTGCCACAATTAGAATATATAATTACATTAGAATACAGAACATTATATTAATGACTTACAGGGGTTAACTCATGTGAAGAATCAAACTACAGGTTCACATGTGAGTTGGTTTATTTTATGGTCACAGCCATCTTAAGGTAGGATTCCTTATCCAAACAGTGAAGGAGACTCCAACAAAGAAAAGAGAAGTCAATACAGAAGGAGAAGGGATGGACAAATAACACCATGTATGTTTGATAAAGAATCATATTAGTTTGTATTTACCATATATATACATATGTATATATATATGTATATATATATATATATATATATATAATTAATTTAAGTCAATTGAAGTGACAATGATACCCACAAGAACCATAGACTTAACAAAAACTTTATCAGACACAAGAAAGCCTATTTCTAATGGTTGGTCAGTGTAGTACAAGTGACTCCCAAAACAAAATAGCCCCTATTGCTGACAACACAACACATTTATGATACAAGACTTAGATGATTAGGCTGAAAGCCTCCTTCCCACAATCTACTTACAATATATGAGAAAATACTATGCAGGCTGCCAAAGGAGGGAAATAGTCCCACCCAACTGTGATATGTATTAGCCACAAAAATAATCAGAATCGCATGATATCTGCAAAGATACAATAGTAGTGGTACCCATATTTTGATGGTAACCAGCAGCTGTATAAGTGAACTTAAGACACAATAAGAGGGAAATCATGTCTGCTTCTAGAAACTTAGCCTACTATTCAGGGCTAGTGAGGTCATGGATCTAAGAAGATAATCTACTATCACCACTTTGATAGACCAAAATAATTCTTTACTGCATTCTAAATATTACCCTTATACCCACAGGTAAGTATATCTACCCTCTTCAAAGAAGTTTCTCTTTATAGAAAAGGAAGACTATTAAGAAAACTGGACCAATGCAGAGATCATATGCCAGCCCCAATGGATATACCTGTAGCACAGTTTCAGGATCTATGGCTCAAGGAACATCTCAGAAAAGATCCAGAATACCACAAAGTCAGCTGTCAGACTGTCTTAGAAATGGCTGTATAAACAAGACCAGAATAATTTCAAGATACATGGACATGTTAACACAGAAAGGGTA
>JADRCD010194013.1:0-20577 GCA_019843815.1 Montemys delectorum
CATGCCTTTAATCCCAGCACTTGGGAGGCAGAGACAGGTGGACTTCTGCATTCGAGGCCAGCCTGGTGTACAGGGCGAGTTCCAGGACAGCCAGGGCTACACAGAGAAACCCTGTCTCGAAAAACCAAAAAGAAGAAAAAAGAAAAGAAAAAAAAAAAAGAAAGGTAAAGAGTCAGAAGGCAGAGGCCTAGATGCTCATCCTGAAATCAACTGTGAAAAAGTAGCTGCAGCCATAGCCCCCATTCCCTAGGGAAGGACCTCTGGTTCCCTGAAGAGGAGGGACACCTTCAATGAGACTCTGTCCATCATACTGTGCTAACTCTTGACCACCACATAGTCAGATGGGCCTGGTCACCTAATTTCACAGGTGAGCACCACGCACAGCACACACTGGGGGTTGGAGGGTGCATACCAGGGCTTCCTGATTTCCTTAAGGGCCTCTAGCCCTTGGCACCTACTAGACAGAAGAAGAATGAGACACTTAAAGCATGCTGTGCCCACATCACCGATGTACCCCAGCTGGCCCCCAACCCCAGAACATTTTAAAGTCAACATCTCAACATTTCTACAGCAAGTTTAAGTAGCTGCAAAGATCATTTCCAGGATAATGTAAATATTGACATCGTAAAGTGCTGACATCATTCTTTAAGTATATGCAGTGGAATCTAATTACCATAGTGATTCAACACCCACCATCATCCACTTAAACACAGGAATGAGCTCATCTTTTGAAGTGACAAGGCCCATCTGACAATGTGATAGTCAGGAGGCAGCACAGAGCGATGGGCACAGTGTCTCACAGAAGGTGCCCCTCTTCTTGATCAGAGCCGATTCAACTCTCCCTCGCCACCTTGATCCTCAGCAAGTCTCCACACCTTCAGGGGCACGTGTGCCTCTAACCAAGCTACTGGCCCCACCAAAAAAAAAAAAAAAAAGCTATTATGTGGGTGAGCCCAGGTCCTTCCTGTGTCTGTCACTTCTGATAGGTCTAGGGCTGTACCTGGCTGGCTCTAGTCCTGCATCCAGTCTACAGAGGCTCAAGTCCTGTGTTTAGCAGTCACTTCCTTGTCACAGAGGAGGAATGGAATTGAGAATATAAGGGAAATGTAGCAGGGGGAGAACCAAGCACATACACACATCTTCCTTGGGCAGAGCCTCTGCCCATAGGATAGCCTCCAACAAAGACAGCTGCCAGTGTGACTGCTGCCCAGGCCCTCACATTCAGAAGGCTTGAGGCCAAGGATTCTACTCTGTCCTGACAGAAGCCCCAACTTTGACCTTAGCTTTCTGAACCTCCCTTCTCTCCATGTTTGTCTCCAAAATCCTGGACCTACAGCACAGCCCACCCTTTCACAGGTCCTTAACTCCATCTAGACTGCTGGGTACCAGCAGAGACAGGGCCTCTGTCTACCCTGGTTCTGCCTTCCTGCCTGCCTCCAAGGTGCCTGCCCACACAGAGGTGACCCACACAATCCAGGGATCTCAACTGCCCTTCCCCAGCTGACTGAGACAGATGCATCCCGTTTTGGAGATTTTTGAGACAGGGTCTTGCTATGTCACCCTGGCTGCCTGGAACTCTCAATCCTCCTACTTCAGCCTCTGAGTGCCGGGAGTTCGGATGTGCATAATCATGTCTGGCTTACAGCCAATCCTTTCAAAAGTAAGTCTTTCTAGGTACCAGCAGAAGCCTCAGGTCCTGACACCTAGCCAGACTCACCTTTTATCCCTATCTTAGCACCCTATAACCTGGCACTTCCTCTTGACAGAGCCAATGATCCCCAACTCCTAGAGTGCCATCTGAACAAAGCCTGGGTTTGGAAATGTTAGGGATCAGTGGTCAGGCTGGCCTGAGTCTCCTGTTCTATCTCATGATTTGGGGTGGGTTACTGACAAACTTTGGCTTACTCACAGGGCTGCCTGAGGGTTTGAGCACCGTGTAAGTCTGACACTCTGACAAACCCTTTGTAAACACATCTCAGTGAATCCACATAATCCAACAGTGTTGTTTGAGCCTTGGTAGCTATTCCCATTCTGAAAATGAAGACACAGGGACTTAAACAGTACAAGGAATCTGCACAGTGTTCAAGACCCAGGGAATGTGCCCTGGGTACAGTCACATCTCCCTTTCTTACTCTCTTTATTAAATCTGTAGGATACTATGTAACATGCCTAACCTGGCACCTGTGCTTTGGTGGCTGCTGGCCCATGATTCACTCAGAAAAGAGACACCAGGCTTCTTGGTGTGGAGTCTGTCTGCTGCTTCTAGCATGAACTTCCTGTTTGTTCTGTTTTTCTACCCACTGAGTCTGGTTTCCCAGGAAGCTTTTAAAACAGGTAGAGCCACTGCTAGTGCTGGGTCTCATTCTGGCTCCCTCTCCCAGAAAGCCCTCATGGAGAACCACAGGACTCTTTCCCTTCTAGGTCTACCCTGTCTGCCACCTGCTGGGTGCCCCGGCTGTGTGTTCACATGTTCCAGCCTTTCTCAGCACAGCTATGGTAAGGTGCCCTTTTCGTTTCCTGTGAGTTC
The DNA here is from genome assembly GCA_019843815.1 of Montemys delectorum. Taxonomy (NCBI): domain Eukaryota; kingdom Metazoa; phylum Chordata; class Mammalia; order Rodentia; family Muridae; genus Montemys; species Montemys delectorum. Next base: position 2,528 of record JADRCD010194013.1, read on the forward strand.
CTGCCACTGCCATGTCCTTGGTTCCTGCCACAGGTGCCCCCAGTACCCACTTAAAAGGACCTGTCCAGCTTCTCAGTGCCCTGACGATGATGCACACATTCCCAGGAGGCCAGCAGCCTTGAGAAACCAAGTCTATTTCAGGATGTCATTTAAATACAGAGAAGGGAGGGTGGGGAGCCGAGAGGGCCATGGCACATTTTCCAGAGAAATGATGCTGCCTGAGCTGCTGGGACTATTTATAACCCCTGGGAACTGTGGACTCTGCTATTTCCTGATTAGATTAGTGCTCAGGGTGCAGGAGCCAGCCCCTGGGATGTCAGTCAGAGGGGACAACCTCCCAGAAGACAGGTGCCATCTGTGGGTCCTGGGAACAGGCACTGAGTGAAAAGTATCAGGCCATCTGATGGAGAAAGGCAGATGGGGTTTGTAAGGGGCTCGATAGGGGGAATGGGGGGGAGCCACAGGTAACATACCTAGAGTGAGGCTCCTCCAGCGTGGGGCTCAGGGGAGAGAGAAACCGGCCCCAAAACACCTTAGAGGGAGATACTAAGAAGTGGTCAAACACAGACACACAGAAACTCACCCGTCTGTTTAGCTTTAGGCCCATTGTGGCCATGCGTTCAGCCCTGTCCCTAAAAGACGTAGAGGCCTTCAGACTATTGTCCTGGAGTGCAACAGGCCATGAGCCACATAACGAGGGGCTCTGCTAGAATCCCCAGTTAGCCATCACTCGTTTTAGACAAAAGTGAACCCATATTTAGGACAGGAAGCACCAACATGGTCATATAAGGGGAAGGCTGCAAGGACAGAGAAGGACACTCAGTGTGAGTTTTGGGGCCATCCTCAGGCGTGGAAGTCCTCCCTCCCCAAGCCCAGCTTTCACCAGCCCAGGCAGGTAGCAACCCCCTTACTTCTTGGCCACTTCCCTGTGCCCTGAACTTAGGAGACACAAAGCAAGTGTGTACTACTCTTGCCACTGGCGTCTCCTCCTATTCGCTATCAGCTGACAAAGCCATTTTCAAGCCTGAGTCCTCCTGACTGCTGGGCCACATTCCTCCACCAGAGGACACATGTCCTCTGCCAGACAGCTAGCCTTCAGCATTCTGGGGACGATGACTGCTGTTGCTTCAGCTTCTGGACATGCCCTCGTGTGGGCTGTTTGATCTTCACTAAGAGGCCAGCCTATGAGCAGCTGGGGACAAACAAAGTCAAAACCAGCTACCTCTGGTCTCAGTGGGGAGAGAGACAGAGGTAAGAACAGACTTCAGCAAGCAGCGCCCTGGGATACACCCAGTGGCTCAATGGATGATGCACACCCCATGACAGTGTTCAACAGGGCTCCAGGCACCCGCTTTGGAAGTGAAACCCCCTCTACCATTGCCACAGCACTGGAGAGCAGAGGCTGCGAGGAGCTCAGCCTCCTGCCCTCCCTGCAGCTGCTCCTACCAGCCTACCATTCCTAGTCTACTCTGCCTCTGGACTGCTGAGACTGAGACCCACCACTGCCCTTTTCTGAAAAGGAACAAAGTCTACAGCTTGTTTTAGAGATTTATAAAAGTGAAATGTTCTTTAATAAGGGCAGTAAATCCAGCATGCTAACGCTGCTGTGCTAAGAGGCAGCACAGGAACATCACACGACTTAAGAGCCTCAATAAAATGGACTGCCGATAGGTACCACACAAAAAGGTGGCCTGGAGTGTGGATGTTTCTGGAGATCCTTGACCCAGTTAGGTACCATCTGTGCTGTGGACATGATTCCTAGGACTCTGATGCCAAGGGCCACAGTGGTGGTCTTGGGCTGCTTACCTTGTCTTCCCAAGTAGTCATAGGCTTAGGGCTAGATCCTCTGGGAAACTAATTCAGCCTGTCATTGGGACATACCACAGGCGTGAGAGGCACGGCAGGGCAGGCAGTCTGAAAGGGATCTGCCAAGAGACTGCCTCTCCTTCCTGCAGGAGGGCACTTAAGATTCTGTCAACGTGGCTGCTGAGCTCAGGGAAGGGCAGAGGAACAGGCCTCAGTCCTGCCTTCCAGCTCAGCAACTGGGTCAGAAAAGACCAGGGTCAGGCTCAGGAAATTGTCACCTCATCTTTCCAGTGGCCTGGCAGCCTCACTGTAAAGCCCAGCCAGCTCTGACTTTCTAGCCCTCTGCCCCTGGATCAGGTACAGCAAGGCCAGCCGGGGTGCCCCTGAAGGTGCTCCGTGGCCGCAGTTTGCCCCTCTCCTCCCAAACCAGCCACAGATGGGCTAGACTGACTCCCTATTCTAAGACACCCGGGTGAGGCCTCTTTGCCTCTGCTCCCTTCCCCTCCCCCTCTCAAGAACTCTCAAGTTCCTAAGGCCCACATATGGAAGGGGTTTAGCAGCTCTGAATGAGGCTTTTATTGAAGCCAGGTTAGCTTCTTAGTCCCTCAGCAACCTGCCTTTCCCAGCACTCCTTCCAGGGCCTCGGCCTAGACTGTATAGACCACACTCTTGAGATCTGGCTGGGCATGGCCGAACTCTAAGGAGAGACAGACAAAACTAAAAAACTGGACTGCTTCTGGCCTTCATCTCTCCCCAGCCCTATGGCTCTGCCAAGGTCTTCCCTACTCACAGCCAGCCTGAGGATTTTACCCTAGAGCCAAGCTGCAAGTGCAAAGCAAGTATTTTACCCTGCCCTTGCCCAGGGCCATGCTGGGGTCCACAGGGCAACAAGGTCAGGGGCAATAGTCCAATATGGAGATGGTCAAGGCCAGAGCAGCAGAGGCAGACCTCAGCTGCCCGAGGCAGTAGGCATTCCAGAATCCTTCCATGATGCCTGCTATTGGAATGTGAAGGGTCTAGAAGACCATGGGCTCAAAGGCCTTGACTTGCAATGGTTTGTTAAGAATTATAAAATCCTTTTCTGAAACTGACTTTACCTCCCACCCTGGCCAGGAAGACTTTCTAGGTACTGCTAGTGAAAATGGGGACACTGGCATTTTCTTGTGAGCCCTGGGGCCCCCCCCCCCCCCCCCCCCCACCTCACATCTGCTCTGAGTCTCATGTCCACACACGTTATCAACAGCATCCCTGTGCCCTTTGAGACACAGCATACTGGGCCAGGTGGCACACCCTATCCACGAGGCAGCTGGGTAGGAACCTTGCGCCTCCACAAGTCCCTATCTAGGTTATCCACTGACCGCACAACCCTGACAACTGGACTTCTGAGAAACAGCCTTGGGGCCTGAGCAAGTCCTGGGCTCCCTCCTTGGAGGCCATGTAAGGCAGCTGGTAGAGAAGAGAGCCTATATATAGGGGCCAAGCTGTTTGATGTTTGCTAAGCACCATGTAACATCATCTGGGTCTCTCTAAGCATCCATTCCCTCATATATAATACAGCACGGATAACACTAGCACTTACCTCACAGACTGATGCCCGGTACCCAGGTCACGCTCAAGACACATCAACACTATTAAATTGTGCCAAAAGGCTCTAGTGGCTTCCTTCTCGATGCTGACAAGTCCTTATGCCTTCAACTTTGTCCCCTTCACTCTGCGTGGCCTTCTGCTTTCAAACACACCTCTCCTAGAGCTTCTGACACACAGGCTCCTTTGTCTGCACTTCACTGTCCCCAGATTTTTTGTGGTCAAACCCATGAAAGTTCATCCTTTAAATTATCTAGCTGGGAGTAGTGGTTCACGCCTTTCATCCCCGGCACTTGGGAGGCAGAGGCAGGCGGATGTCTGTGAGTTTGAAGCCAGACTGGTTTACAGAGCAAGTCCCAGAACTGCTAGGGCTGTTACACAGAAACCCTGTTTTAAGCCACGTCTCCCCCCGCCCCCCCCCCTCAACCCTCCAGCTAAGCCTCCTAACCCTTCCTCTCTAATCTATTACCCCGTTTTCTTTTTCTTTTTTCATAAATCGCCCATCTTGGAATGACCCTACTTATTGAATGACATTTTTAGACCAGGCCCCCTGCCTGGGCCTCTCCATATCCCCTGGCCCAGAACACAGGAGGTACTCCATCAATGCTCCAGGAAGTGAGGGATGGAGACAGCAATAGCTTTCCATCATGCCTTCAAGACAGGAATAACACATTCCAGTTTGCCTCTCTTCTCCAATCTTCAGTGAATGGTTGGCCAGGTGAACTCTCCTGTGTGCGCAGAGTTTAAAGTTCAGGAGTAGGAACTCAGTCCTAGCCAGGACCATCATATGAGCTGGATTCACAGAGATCACCCACTCACTCCCTTCACTGCACTGATGGCAGACAACAGAGATTTGTCCAAGGTCTTACAGCAAGTTAAACCATTCCTCCAGGACTGAAAAAAGGAAGTCCCTTGGCTCCTACTAGCCTAGAAGCCCTTTGTTTCACATGAGTCTGGGATGCTCCAAGGAGGCTTCCTGGAGCTCGAGCACAGCACCCAAGCACCTGATGGGAATGCACGTTGTGGGCGCCATTGCACCAGCTGTGGTAAGGGCCACTGTCCAAGATAGAGATGCTTCTAGGTTCTGTCTCAAGACATGTTTCAAGCTCATCTGGGACCCCTCCCAACCTCCCCTCCCTCGCAGAAGCCCAGGAATAGCTCCTATGGCACTCCTGTGGGACCAAGGATGGAACAGCTGATCTAAAGAGCCTAGAATCAAAGACTGATACTGGTTTTCTTCTGAGCATTGGGCAGGTCCCAGGAGCTGGAGGCGGAGGTTGTGTGTCCACTAGGGAGCTCACAGAACACAATACCTCTTTCCTGTCCCCAGCATGCTGTGACAGAGGAAAGGAAGATAAATAGTCTCTTGCCAGCCCATCAGAGGGGTACTTGGCAGAGGGCTGAGTCCCTGCACGAGTGCCCTTTACCAACAGGTAGCAACACCCCCAGACAGCACGTGTATATGTTTCTGAGATCCTTCTTAAAGCCCTCCATAGCTCTGACCTCCCAAGTGTGGGACCTCACTGTATCTGGATGCTACTACAGCCCTGGGTGCCAGGAGTTCTGGCCTTTGAGGAATCAGGTTGGCAGGCTCAGCAATCCCTGTTCCAAGGCCATCTAAATGTAGGGCATTAAGCCCAACCGGGCCAACTGGTCAACCTGTGTATTGGATCGGAGATGCTGGAGGGAACTATAGTGGCCTGGCACTTACCTCACATAGTGCCCAGAGTTAAAATGCCCCAGGTGCCAAAAACTTTGACAAGTTTCCCTGAACAAGGACTCCCATCTCTGGGTGCATGAATCCTGTATACAGGGTGGCTCTACATTTAGGTGGGGCTACAGAACATCAAATATGCAGAGTCAAGCTAGTGGAAAGATGGGAGAAGTAGAATTGTGAGACTATTCACATGGTCCCAGAAGTTAGGGTTTCTCACTCCGGGAGGTGGAAGCACAGGGCTGTGTGAATACAAAACCCCTACTTCTACCTGCTGGTCTGACCATGCTCCTGACCCACAGAGGTCTAGGAGAAAGAGGGTTGTGTCAGGGGTCTCTAGTCCTTGGAGGGAGTGCCCTTGTTCTTTTGTCTACTGCTGAAGGAGTACCACAGGGGTGCATTTGGGTCTACGAATGGTTGAGGCACACAATGCAAGTTTCTTCTCTTTGCTAGTAAGGATTTAGGGAGGATGGCAGTGGAGTAGAGCATCAGACAGCCGCAGCCAGGGTATTTCTAGTGCAGAAACTTTTAATCTCTTTTCTCCTTTCTCAGAAAGGGTCTTACTATGTAGCTAATTATGTAGCTCAGGCTAGACTCAAACATGTGATGGTCTTACTGTCTTAGCCTTGAAGACTAGGATTACAAGCTTGTGCTACCACACACAGCGTTGAGATCTTTTTTGATGTTCAGAGCCATAATGAATGAATGAGTCCAGGACACATGTGTATCTTATATCCAATACCCTTGAACCCTCAATGCAGGAGCAGTCAGTCAACGGCCAAATGAATGTCTTGGGATATACAGGTTATACACAAACCTCTGCTGGAAATATCTGTCAAGTTAAATGACCCTCTGGAGGGGACTAGGAGCTGCCCTGCCAGGCCAATCAAGTTGACAATGGAACCCTCTTCTATTGCCCTCCTAAGCTCTAAGGTCCTCCAGACAAGTGACCTCAAGATGTCCTGTATCTCATTTTTTCTCAGGTACCACCTCTGACCTTTTATGCAAGCAGGGTGAGGTAATGGCCACCATAGGGCAGGTACATTTAGTAACATCAGCCTCTGTCTTGTCAAAAGAAGCTCTTCAAAAGCTCGGACTTCTCAGGCCCACATAGCCATTCTTTGAGGCAGAGATAAAAGGCCCGAAAGCTTTCCCTGGTCCCCTTGTATCTTCGTTCAGCCTGAATCTCCACTTCTGGCCAGCATCTGGCCTGGCCTGAATGAGAAGCAGCTTTGTCTTGGGCGCAGAGAAACAGTAAGGGTCTTGATCTCCTCACTAGACAAACACCTCTGGCCTGGCTTTGCTTTGGGCCTCTTACTTCGCCTCTACGATTCCCACAAGGGGCCCTAGTAAAACCTTGGGCTGTTCCAGGATTAGGAATGGAATTCTTATTCTTCCTTCAATCCCTTCCCCTCACAGGTTCAAAACCTAAGACTTTAGACCCAGGCAGGATAGGAAGAAGGGTAAACTCCTGAGCCTGCTCTACTTGAATATGATTGGAGAAGGGGAAAAAAAAAATGAAAAGAAGGCAAATTGAAATGCAAGTTAAATACTGCACGCCCTGGCAGAACCCACAAAGCCAAATGCCACGTGTGTCCCCTGCTAAATGCTTGCACAACAAACCAACTGCCAAGCCAGGGCCTAGAACGAGGTTTCAGCCCCAGAACTGATCGTGGGGACAAAAAGTAACCTCTTCTGGCCCTGCCCCTAGGAAAGCTCCTACACTTCCGCCTCTGCTCCTCCAGCAAACAGGCTTCACACCATTTCAAAAGCTCCCTTTTAATACTAGGACCTATTTATGAGGACGGACTCTTCAGCCCCAGTGTGGGGTCCCAGATGAGTCACCCCTCCTCTGGCTTTTAATGTTTGTGGTTAGAGGGGAACAGGAAGGCCACAGGTATCTCAGAATTCATGGCATCAAATCCTTAGGGCACAGTTAGTGAGTTAATAAGGTGGTCCCTCCTGCTAGACCAGGCAGAAGCTGTCCCCCAACCCACCTAAAGTCCTACCTCATCTCAGTACCCATATCGTGGCGGCGAGCCATTTTGAAATAAGTAGGAAGGAAGGGAAGAACAGGCCTTGCCCCTACCTTCTGGCCTACGCAGTGAGGCAGGCTCAGGAGGGTGATGTCCCTCTGTCACCTGCACGGTCCATGACACTGACACAATATATCTCAAAGCATATGCTAAGGGACTGAATCACGGACTACAAAGCACAGCCCTGCACCACAGCCACTCTGCGGTTGCACTGATGCCCACAAGCTCAGCAGTCCAGCACCTGGCTGGCCTCCTACCCTCAGCCAGAGATCACATGAGATGCAGAAACTGTTAGATACCACTGAAAGCTAAGCCAGCCAATGAGTTCCTGCCGTGGCTCTGTTCTGCCAGTCACAAATGAAAGGAGAACTAAAGTGTGGGCTTCAAGGTTTAAAATTTTAACCCTACCTGCCTGGTACCCAGGGTGGCAGGTAGGCTGCAAAACTCTGGCTCGTTTTTAGGTCAGGAACCTGCTATGGCAATTTCTTGCCAACCTTGAGGTTTGGGAATGATGTGTTCTGAACTGGTGTCTGCTGGCCTCAGCAAGGCCTAGGAGAGGGCATAGGGATGGCTCCAAGCTGCCTGCCACAAACAGCTGTCTCAGCATAGAGGGGCTCTGGTAGATGCCAGGGCCAGTAGGCTTCTGCTTGGCTTGGTCCCCAGGGAGACTGAAGGTGACACAGGGGTCCAAGCAGGATAGCTCAAGTTGCTTCCCTACCCAGAGCTTTCCAGGACTGATGTCACCTCTACAGGGTCAACTAGGCCTCATTGGCCAGAGATCAAACCAAACAGGAGCCAATGGGCCCAAGAGCACCCCTCTTGGCCCGTGCTAGCTGGCACAGATCTTGGCCACGGGTCTAGCTCTGAGCTTCAGGGAGACTTGTAAGCCCCATCACAGACTCCATGTCAGTCACTAAGTTGAAGGATTACAAAGGCTCTGCCCAGCCAGGATCGGCACCCTGTAAAAACTCAGGCAGTTGATCCGATCTGTGGCCTTATCAAGCACTTACTGTATGCTAGGCACTGGGGTCTGGCTTTTCCTTGGCTGCCTGATGCCAGCTCCAAGGCAGCCTGCCCAGATGTAGGACAGTCAGCATCCATCTCAGACTTTAATCCCAGCTCAGGTCTGGGGCTGTAGGCAAGACCCTGTAGGCAGCTTGCCCTGGCCTAGCCTGGTCAGGAACCCCCTGGCATGCTGTATGAGTTGCTGGATGCCCAGTTGGCATTAGTCCAGCAGTTGTCTGGGTGGTCGCCAGACAGCCCCCAGACTTAGCACATTATTCCCTCTCAGCCACCAGTTCTTCCAGACTGGTGGCAATGATCCTTTCAGCTTGGGTGCATACACACACACACACACACACACACACACACACACACAACCTTACATGTTTAGGTGCTCATCAGCAAAGGGAGAAAGAACTGATATCCACAAAAGATGGCTGGGGCTAGCCTGTGCTGGGCTGTAGGATGGACAGTGAGATCCAGTGAGGCTGCCTATCCACTTCTATTTCTGCCAGTTTATATTCAGAAGGAAGCCAAGCTGAGTCCACTTGCACAGGAGACAAACCCCTTTCTGCAGAGCCAGGGACAGATTCAGAAAAGGCATCCAGGGATAGGGTGGGGGCTGCCCCTAGCATTCACCACTAAGTTCAAGCACTTAAAGCATACCCATATTCCAATCTCTGTCTCGGGACTTCTGGGATCTAGCAGGAGCAGTAATGCAGAGGTAGACAGAGTCCCCAGCAGCCCCTAGACCTCCCGCAGCCCCCGCTCTAGCCCTCCACCACCCAACCTGCCCCTGCTAGCACCTTGTGGCGAAGCAGCTTACTGCGCACTCGGCCCCAGAGTCGGGCGCCAGTATTGGGCATTCGCTTGCTCCCCGGCTCCTCCAGCTGATCCAGGCAGCAGTGCTCCAGGGAATCGCACACTGCTTTCAGGCTGCAGTCGGGCTGAGGCAGGATGTCCGTCATGCCGGCAGCCAGCCTGCCGGGCCAGATCCAGGCAGAAAGGTGGAGAAGCGCACAAGCGGCTCTGGAGTGAGCTGCTGTCTGCACCCAAGTGCTTAGCCGACTGTTAGTGGAGCAGTCCCAAAGCAGCGGGTGTGGGCCTCCGGTTTCTCCTCCCCTCCCTCTGCGTCCTCCTCCTCCTTCTCCTCCTTCCCCCTCCCTGGAGACTGCAGCCGGGAAGCAGCAGAGTCTGAGGCACCACCAGGGCCCAGTGCCTTCCCGAAGGCAGCCTGCTGCCCTCTCCTGTGAGCTGCAGATCCTGGGACACAGAGTGTGAACTGGGAGAGCACCACAGCTGCGCAGGCAGTGCGCACGGTATTATCGCCCCACCGAAGGAAGTGACTCAAAAAAAAAAAAAAAAAAGGCTCTGGAGCTGCCCCCCTCCAAAACCATGCAGGCCTGGGGTTTAACTCTTGGCAAGCTGGGGCTTCTCCTCACCCACCCTCTATCCTTCTAGTCTCTACTAACTAAAGTTTGTCAGGAAGCTAAACACAAGCCAGTTACTTTTAACTCCTTCACTACCAGGCTGCTCCTGGCGCTTGGGTAGGTATCAAGGAAGTTTGAGGCCAAGCCTGTGGAGGCTTCCAGGGGCCACTGTTTTGGGTAAAAGCTGCATCTGGCCATGAAGAGCTGCCCACCTCCCTTGCAAAGGGCTGCTTTGGAGTTCTACTTCCCTACCCACTCAATTCCTGCCCTAAGGCAAGTTCCTTAGTCCCAACTTGGTGACAGGGCCAGCCACTTGTTTATGCTCCCAAGTACAAAATAAACAGGCACCCATCTGCGGCTGCTCCAGCAGGTAGGTCTGTGTGGCCCTCACCAAGGGCTCTGGGAAAGCAAATGTGACTCTGGTCAAGGATGTCTGACAGGGAGATGCTCCTCCATTAACATGGAGGTACTCCTCCAATGCTGTTTGTAGCTACAGCCCTGGACACCTCACCAACAAAGCCTTTTGCCACAAGGTGCAGAGAATGTCCAACAGCACAGGAGCAACTGCAGTACCTTGGAAGACAACTAGTAAGTGCTTGGGGTGGTTTGTTGTTGTCCTTTGTTTCTGAGACAGGGACTCTTAATGTAGCACTGGCTATGTAGACCAAGCTGGCCTCAAACCCAGAGAGCTACCTACTTCGGCCTCTCTAGTGCTAGATAAACAGTGTGTGGCATCACGTCCAGCAAGCTCTTGTCACGGAAGTGATTCTCAAGCTAACCATGCAACTTAAAGAGCGGGAGACTTGGAGACAAGAGAAAAGCTAGAGCCCTACATGGCTAGGGTATATGTAACCCAGTCACCCTGGACATCCCACTACCGCAAAGCTGGGCATGTGCAGGAAGCAAACCAGGATCTGCACAGGGCCAACCGTGAGCCACATACTCTGTGCTGGGCTCTCAACACTGCACTTACATGCAGGTCATTTTTCCATTTCTGAGTTGTGAGACCCAGGGCTCACAGAGAAGTAGCATTCTGGCCTGAGGTCAGAATAGGAAGCTAGGAAGGGGCAGTGAGAGCCCTCGACAGCCCTTGTGGGTCAGTCACAATCATTGTCTGGCTAAAGTGTGGCCAGTTCTCAGGATTCAGGGGAAAGTGATGGATTGGGGTACAGGAACCAGTCCTGGCCCTCTGAATACCCCTGCTGGGTCTCAACCACTGAAAGTCTTTGAGGTTTTCTGTTTCTGCCTTTGGCACTTTTCGGGGAAAGGGACAGTTTCACTGCAGAGCCAGCCAGGAACTGAGGAGATAAAGACCACACTGACCCCCTCCTCCCTCTGAAGGACTAAAAAATGTCCCTCCAACTGTATGAAGAACAAACGCTCCCTCGTCACATCTGGGGAAATGGAGTCACTAGAGTAGACTGAGCTTAGTGCAGGGCCTCTGCCCTCCTCACTTAGAAGGAATGATACTTGGAGTGCTACGGGTGACATGCCAAGTTCTACCTGGCACTAAGGCCTTAGGTTTCATGAGGAGGGACTGGCTAAGTGCCTGACCTTAGCTCTTGTGGACATACTATGTAGGGTATGAGGACAGAAGTGTCCTCTCTGTCTTCAAGAAACCCAGGGTATACCACCAGGACAGTGAGGATGAAGTGCCGTAGAAGTGGAGTGAAAGATCAATTTTAGCTTGAGGGAATGAGGGATGCTCTGTGGAGATGAGGCACTACAAGCATGGGTAAAGTCACTCCATCCCTCCCACAGGTCCCTGCTTTGCTCAACATCCCTACACAAAAGGTGCAGCGGCTGGTTGTATAACTAGCTGAGGAGGCACCGTCTGAACTGCTCACCTCATTCACACAACTGGTATTTGGTGCTGGCTGGTTAACTTCAGAACAGCTGACACTGACTTCCTAAGGTTCTCTTCCCTCTAGCTGGGTCATATGACATAAAGTGCAGTCTGGGAAACAGTGTACTGCTCCCCAACACTGGTGTGTGGGAGAAAGGGGGCAGGATAAATCCTGTTCCCCGAGTCCTACACTTGTCTGTCTTAAGAACCCCAGACTCAACACTCGTCTGGGTAAAGCAAGCTCAGACTGGATGAGCATTGGCCAGCTGGTCTCCATGGTGATCAAAGTGCTTAGCAGATGGATCACTGAGTTGGGAGCCTCTTCCCCAGAGACACTCAGCTTTCCTTTCCTCCTCGAGGACTGGAGCCTTCCTCTGGGGACAGCACAGATTTGCCTTCTCTTCTCCAAGCCTGACCCATTCCTTCCTGAAACCTGTGGCCTAGGAGCAGGGTAGAGGAAGAGCTTTGCAAGATGATTTTCCATCAAGTTCCTCAAAGGCAGCAGTCTGAATAGTGCGGTCACTGCAGACAATCAGATGGTCCTCATCTCTGCTCTCGATAGGCAAGGCTCACAGCAGCCTGGCCACCCAGGAAGTAATCACATCCCCTCCCGCTGTGTCCTCCCTTTCCATGCAGCCACACCTGGCAGAGCCGCCTCTGAGGACACCCAGGGTCCCTGTGTCTGGATAAACAGAGCCTGGGTGGTAAGGCCCTCACAAATGAACAGATGTCACTGCCTTCGGAATTAAAAACATCTCTGGTGGACTGTCACATTCTCCCTCATTCCTTCCCTTGGCTCTTGGCCAGAGCAAAGAGTAGCTGTCCCTAGGGGGATGTGGGTAGGACCCTGGCTATATGTAGAGGGGGGACCCCTCTAATCGGCACAGATGTGACTGAGGCAAAACTGGGTTAAGTGGTCGGCAGTGGCATTGCTGAGGGAAAAGAGGTCACCGAGGATAAAGCCCAGCCTGAAACACTGGCTGGGACTCCCACAGAGACCCAGGGTCTCCCACAGCATTACCCCACCAAGAGCTGTGCCTAAGATAGCTTTCAGACAAGCCTCCACTCTCCCAACACAGGAGGAAGGTTCTTTCTCAGAACCTCAGGCTGCCTCTCTAGAGTAACCTGTTTTCTCAGAACAACTTTCATCTCTCCAATCCTTGCCAGCTCCCCCTACTCAAGAGTGATGGGGGAAGCTCTCCCAAGTAGACTACTCTGAGAATGCCAGGTAAAACACAGGACCCTGGGGGAATAAGAGTAAGGGAGGGGGCCTCTGAATCTCAGAAGAGAACAGCATGGCAGAGGCCCAAAGGAACAGACCCGGAAGGCAGATGCTGATGGAGGCAAGGCAGGCTGGGGGTACTGTACGGAAGAGGACTGAAGACAAGCATTGGCAGAGAGACCAGGTCCTACGAAGAGGCCATGCCAGCGGGTAGGAGGGGATGGTGGTGACATGGCACATCACAAGGGAAAACAGGGGGCGGGGGAAGTGGGGTGTGGACCAGGAGAGGGTCCTGGCCTCTCAACATGAGTGGCTTTGCTGGTCCTACGTTCCTGTGTGCTTTTACCTTGATAGGTAACCATCTGTGCTGTATAGTTTTATGCCAATTTGACACAAGCTAAAGTCATTGGGAAGAGGGAACCTCAACTGAGAAAATGCCTCCATAAGATCCAGCTGCAGGCAAGCCTGTAGAGCATTTTCTTAATTTGTGATTGATGGGGCAGGGCCCAGTCCGTTAAGGGTAGTGCATCCCTGGGCTGGAGGTCCTGGGCTCTATAAGAACACAGGCTGAGCAAGCCATGATGAGCAAGCCAGTAAGCAACAGCCCTCCACGGCCTCTGCACCAGCTCCTGCCTCCAGGTTTCTGCCCTGACTTCCTTTAATGATGAACAGAGATTTGAACGTATAAGCCAAATAAACCCTTTCCTTCCCAAATTGTGTTTGGCCATGGTGTTTTATCACAGTGATAGTAACCCTAACTAAGACACCATCCTAGCCAAACACACCAGTATGGTCAGTGGTCTGTCCAGACTGAAAAGTCAAGGGATTTTTCTAAGTTGTTTCTAAAGCTACCAACCACTAAATCAGTCCTTAGTGTCTTCTCTGTGCAGGCCTTCGCCAGGCCCAGCAATGGGAACTCCTAGCTCAAAGTCAACATGGAGCCAATAACAGAGTTAGGCCAGGAAGCTAACTTCTGTTTCATTTACTCACTCACCACTGAGTAGGTGCCGACTGCATGCTGGCAGAGGTCTTCTTAGAGCTCAAAGTAGAACTCAGCCAACAGCAACCTGGCCATGCCCTAGTGCCTAGTACCAACTCCCCTTCCCCCCCCCCCCCCCCCCCCCCCCGCCCTGACTCAATAGAAGCAATCAGGGCTCTGTAGGGAATCTGCTCCCCTCCCAGGCTCCAAAGCTCCTCAGGAGCCTTCCTTTCTCATGCCTGATAAACATCCACCACGTAAGGAGTTATAGCAATCTCAGCTCTGGAACCTCAATTATTTGTTCCTAAGCAGGTATATAGGTAGTTATAGATAGATGTCCAGGGTAAAAGGGTTGGGAGCAGGTTCCAGGATGGGTCCGAGTTTAAATTACACACTGTAGCTAAGGTGAAAAAACTACCCACCCCACCCAAGGGCATGTCCTCCTGCTGTCTCCTCAGAAGCCTGTACTGGTTCTTGGATCGTAGATGGTCCAAAGCACTGACTTCCAGGCAGCCCCTCTTCACCCTGCCTTACCACCTGAGGTGGCTGTTCCTAGGGTTCCCAGTGGCTGTGGGTGGACAGGAGAGGCTGAAATAGTCCAAGAGCTTATATTCTGTGGAAAGACTGGATGAACGGCATGTCCCTGGCAATACTTTGTGTTTCTCACGGCACATTTGACCGTGGAAAGGGTAGAAAATCCGCTTGAGCCTCTGGGAACATTTTAATCATTCAGAACTAAATCCACCCAGGGACAGGGTGGGAAAAACACCTACTCCATCCCTACATACCTATCTACTCCATCCTGACTCCAGGGCAGGACACAGGCAGCAGCCAGGAGCATGCCAAGACACTCCCCGCCCCCCGGGGGGGGGGCACTTGCCTGTTCCTTGTCAGTGGTAGAGGACTCCAGAGGTGTGCTTTGCACACATGGGGTCTCCCAGGCCATACTACAGTACAGGATATCCTAGAACTAGAGTTACAGACAGTTGTGAGTTACCACATGGGTGTCGGGAACTGAATCCGGAGTGGGATTCAAGACTGGGAAGAGCTCCTAACGGCTGTGCCGTCTCCAGCCCAGCAAATGAAACTTTATGCTTCAGGACCCAGTCTCCCTATCTCCCAATCGGATAAAAAAAAAAGTAAGCAGAGTGCTGAGTCTGGCTGAGACTGGGCAGGAATCTCACGGCTCTGTCCTCTAGTCCTCACCTAGCTCAGGGCCAAGCACATCCCTCTGCAACTTCCCAAGCTCTACAGGCCAAACCCGAGGCCCTAGATCTCCTTTCCAGTGTCTAAGGTCCAAAGTTAAGCAGAGACAACAGTTCTCATGAGAAACACAGTTTCCTTTGACAGCGGCCACTGGCCCTCACTTTCCCTCAGGGTAGATGAGGTAGGGAATTTTGGAGATTAGGAACTTTTCTTCTCCTCCTTTTTGGACACAGAATCTCACTCTGTAGCTCAGGCTAGCCTGGGACTTACTATGTAAACCAGGTTGGCCTTGAAGTCACAGAGATCTGTTCACCTCTGTCTCCTGAGCATTGGGATAACAGGTCAGCACCACCACCATGCCCTGCCCAGATTAGGGGCTTTTATTCTTTTTTTTTTTCCCCTCTATGTAGCCCTGGCTGTCCTGGAACTCACTCTGTAGACCAAGCTGGCCTAGAACTCAGAAATCCGCTTGCCTCTGCCTCCCAAGTGCTAGGATTAAAGGCATTTGCCACCACCGCCGTCCAGCGGGGCTTTTATTCTTAAGTAGAATATATGATTCAGAACTCAACTCTTAGCTTCATTTTGGGAAAACTGTAAGTGCCTCTACCTCTGGGGGCTTCTAGTGAGCTAACACTTAGCCCGTCCATTCACTTAGACTGGTGTTTTCTAGGCCATCTTGATACTCAAGTCACTCTAGGGTCTGCCCTGAAGCTACTGCAGTTTAGCAATTAACTCAAGGTACAGGCAGGTTGCACGTGGTGTAAGCCTGTTACCAGGCATTTAATTTCCCAGTGTGAGGACTAGACCAAGAGCAAGCACAGTAGCCACACCCTCATTACCACCGAGAAGGCAGCAGATCCCACTCTATGGGTTCCCGGTATTGGCACTCAGAGGTAGCCTCCCCTATAACTCAAGAGAATTCCGTGGAATTTATCTGAGTCCTTTTCTTAAAGCTTTTGTAACAAATTAAAGTAAGTAGCAGGTCAGCTACTTTGATTTCTAGGAAGGCAAAGCATCACTCCCCCACCTGAAGGGAGGGCTCCTGATGTTCATTCAGGTTTGAGAAGACGTGCTGTGGGAGTTATCCAAGGCCAGCTGCTGGCACCAAACCTGTCTTCTGCCTCTGAGCCTCAGGGCCCAGGAGCCAGAGCTGAGAGGACAGCATCCTCCCGGGGTCTGTGAGGGTGTTCTCAGGGTCTAGAAGGAGCAGGTAGCAAGATGCTTTCTGGAGTGGCTTCCCAGTGTGTCTCCTACCTTCAGAATGGGCCTAGAGGAGAGGCATCAAGCCTGCATGCCAAGATGGAATTCCCAGATAGAGAGGAGCAGGGAGGAAGGGGGCTCCCATCTACTTCCTGTCAAATGCATCTGGTCTTTCCTGTCTCCAGGATACACTGGTAGGGTCCAGGTTCCCCAAGTCAGGAACACCTGGGCAAGGGAGGCGGCCGCTCAGCTGAGGCTTACGCTCTCACAGGTCTGTCCTGCCTCTACCCACTCTCCATGCCAGGCATCAGGACCAGCCCTGAGTGACAGCAGCCAGGTGTGGTATGGTGGCACATGCCTTTAATCCTAGTACTCGGGAGGCAGGGGCAGCCATTCCTTTGCAGACCAACCTGGTCTATAAATTGAGTTCCAGGACAGCTAGGTCTGTCACACAGAAAAACCCTATTTCAACCAACCAAACAAACAAACAAAACAAAACAAAACAAAACAAAACAAAAACCATGGATAAACAAGAAAAAGTGACAACAGAGACACTGGCTGGGGAAGAGTCTGCAACAGCTGAAGCAGAATGAACCCACGGCAGGACAGTGGTCCCAGTCCCCTAGACCACTGGAGGAGATGGTGTCTGAGGCAATGGGCAAAACCACACCTGTTCCATAGGCTCCTCATCCCTGGTGACTCTAGGACATGTGTCAAGTGGTGGTGACCATGGCAAAGAGGCAAAGAAAAGCACCCACCCTCCCCCCGGGGCAGCACTGAGAGCAGCTGACAGCAGGGCCACAAAACATGAACTTGGGGCAGACGTTCCTAAACACCAACCCCTGGACACTCATATCTGGCACAGGCTGGAGGTAAGGGGAGTCTATCTTTCAGAGAGGCGACCCCTGTGTTCTAGAGCAGGGAGCAACCAGAGGCTGTGAGGTATGCCACGAAGAGGTTTGGAGGGCTGGGGTGGTGGCACACACCTTTAATCCCAACACTCAGAAGCAAAGGCAAGCAGATCTCTGTGAGTTCAAGGCCAGCCTGGTCTACAGAGGGAGTTCTAGGATGGCCAAGACTAAACAGAGAAACCCTGTCTCGAAAAGCTAAAATCCTAAACCCAAACCAAACCAAATCGAACAAAAACAAAAGGGGGTGGGGAGGAAGAGCCACTGGCCAAGCCTCCCTAACCCCCCACCAACTTCCATTAGTTAAAAACATGCCCTCTACCAAGGTACAGGGACCTGGCTGTGGTCACTGAGTTTATAAACAAGGCCTAGTGGACAGAGAGGACAAAGAGTGAAGGGGGTCCATTAACAGCCTTGTCATCTATTCAGAGAAAGACTATAGGTCACCTGGGTCAATGTCCCAGAAGCACGTTACCATGGCCAAGAACTGGCCCACAGGGCCATTAGAGAGAGTTAAGTGGGGACACTGGAGGGTAGGCGGCTGCGGAGGAAGCCTCCACTCCTGCTCCAGCAGGCTCCTGACCCAGACTCCCTCTAAGCTCTCTCACTCTGCACAGTAATTGAGACCAGAAGCAGCTCTCCTGTAGCCGACAAAGGTCCCTTGTTCAGGGCTCCTCACACAGTGCCCTGAGCCAGCTGAGAGCAGCTCTAGAAGAGCCCAGCTGCTCTGTGTGGGCCAGGGCCACCTCAGATCCTCCTCCACAGCTGCTCTAACTCTATCACCTCAAGACAACAGATCCTGATGTGGCACCCCAGCTCAAACACAAAAGACATTTGCAGGTAGCAGCCCTAGGAGGGGACTTCGTGATAAGGTATACTCAGAATTCTTGGAGAAGGGAGCTAAGCCTGCCAGCTTAAAATAAAAATAAAAGGCCCTCCTCATCCCCCAAGCTTGTTCCAGGCCCTATCCCAAGAGCCTCATGGACTTTCACACTCAGTTCCCACCACAACCCATATTACAGGTAAAAAAAAAAACCAGAGGCTATGGCAGATGGAGCAACTCATACCCATTCTCCCAAAAAAAAAAAAAAAAAAAAAAAAAAAAAAAAAAACCAGA
>JADRCD010194013.1:20677-39959 GCA_019843815.1 Montemys delectorum
ATTTGGATTTACACCGACAGCACCAACAACACACCAGATTAAACAAAAAAAAAAAAACAAGAGCAAGGGACAGAGAGACAAAACCACACCCCACCCCCAAAAAAAAAAAAAAAAAAAAAAAAAAAAAAAAAAACCAGAAGGAGCAAAACAAACCTCTGATCTCTGGCCTCAAAGCCTTCTCAAGGCAGGCTGAAGGAGCAAATCCTCTCATGGTTTCTTTACTACACTGGGAAGTCCTGTTCTCTTGGGATCTCTGCTCAGTGCTTGTCACTTACAGGGTGCCCGGCAGACAAATGCAGACAAATAGGGAAACATGGATGGATGTGCACACAGAGCTCTGACCCGATCCTCCAGGTAGATTCCTTACAAGGTGACAGTGAGGAGTGAGAATAATTTCCACTTAACTGATGAAGAAATTGAGGGGCCAAGGGGCCAGAAGCCCAAGGAACCAGGAATTATTTCTCTGACCCACAGTTCTGGGCTCTTCCCACAGTCTAGAGGCACTAGATGCCACACTCAATAACTGCCCAAGGGAGGATGGGTAGGAGAGCTGAGGAAAGAAAGGAAAGGAGCCAGATGTGTTCCCTCCCCAGGGGGCAGAAGATCAGTGTCGGCTTAACCACACCAAGCTCCTAGCTGTGACCCCGGGTCACCGGGTTCTACTGTCTTTTTGCAACTAGAAGTAAAAAGCATACGTGAAGCTCTCTGGAAGGAGACTTTGAAATTTCCAGCTCCAAAGGCTAGGCTTCGTCTCCCCCCACTTATAAGAGCTCTGATCTCTTTAAATGGCACGGTTATAAAATAAAATCACCCTAGCTTGCCTTTCCCCTTCAGACCCGTCCAGCTTTGACTGGTTAGACCCTGGGAATATGCTAATCAGACAACAGTTGGGGAGATCGCATCTGGAGTCTGGAATGGTGTAGTTAGAAATAGACCAGGATAAACATAGAGGAGTCCTCCTGGGAGCAGGAACCAAAGCAAGCTAATGGAGGATGTTTCAGGCTGAGCTGGGCTATGGGCAAACCAGCAGGGAGAGGTAGATAGTACAGTGGCTATACAGAAAATTCACAAGTAATGACCAATGACCCTGAGGGTCTGGAAAGAAAGACAAAACAAGCTGGTAGGGTGTTTCTTTCTTTCTTCCTTTCTTTTTTCTTTCTTTCTTTCTTTTTTTTCTTTTTTCTTTTCTTTTTTTTTTTTTTTTTTTTTTTTTTTTTTTGGTTTTTCAAGACAGGGTTTCTCTGTGTAGCCCTGGCTGTCCTGGAACTCACTCTGTAGACCAGGCTGGCCTCAGAAATCCGCCTGTCTCTGCCTCCCAAGTGCTAGGACTAAAAGCGTGCACCACCACCGCTCGGCTGGTAGGGTGTTTCAATGAATTCCAGTGGCAAAGGGCAGGTGCCTTAAGTTACACACTGTCTCCATTCTATCTATGAGTACTATCATTTACTTATTCAATCAGCAGCCAATCAAAAGCTTCACCAACTTTTGATGGAGGTCCCTGAGCCACACACAGACAACCTATGAAAAGGCAGACCTGTCATTCACCCTTTGTGGCTTTCGTCGCCTTCTCCTCAAGACAGGATTGGATGGCCTTAGACCCTACAGGCCATCTTCTTTTATTCATTCTTTCACCTCCCATCCACCTGCCTGGCTCATAGTACCTCCTGTTGAGGGCAAGCTGGGTGCCTTCATTTCCTGGCCCACTCCCTGCACATTCCTGCTTCTCTGAGTTCACGTGAGGGCCCCTCCCACAAACATTTCTGCTGATCCAGAGCCTGCCCACATGCTAAAGTAACAGACCCTTAAGAGAGCAATTACATGCCTGCTACTATATAAACTGATTAAAAGTACTTTAATAATGTGCTTTTAAAATGTATATCTAAAGACTATATACAGGCCTAAATGGGGGTTTATGATACAATGCCATGAAAATAGAGAAAATATACAAAACACACACTATGATTAAGCCTACATAATAGTGTACACACCCAAGGGAGGGGAAAAGGCACAGAATTACATAATAAAGGGCTGTGGGACTCGATGAGAGGGCTGATGACTGTCAAGGCTCTTTACAATGACTCCAACTTTTTAATACAAACAAACCCTGCTTTTGGAATTAAAGATCCCTCTGGCCCCACATCCTTCTCGAAGCCTCCCTACCTCCAGCCACATGATCTTCCCTGTTAGTTTACACCATATTCCTTACCCAGAGCAGTGGGGGCTGCAGGACACCCTAGCAACGGGCTTTGGAGTCAGTGGCAGAGGCTAGCTCTAAGTTAGGGTGCTGGCTCTCCTGACTTTATGCCTGGACCTTGGACAGGTTATTTGCTCTTACTGTCTCGGTGTCCTTATCCTTAGGGCCCTTCCTGTCCACAGGATACTGTGGAGACCCCCTGCGACCATAGCTGAGGGCTTCTGCAGTTCTGGGCTCTTACTCAGTATTGTGCTAGCATCTTGTACTGCTCTCTGGTAGCCTGCCATGGAATACTAGCCCTTCAATCTGATAGGGTACCCTACACTTATGGGTACTCACTGCAGAGGCACTGTAAACACCCTCCCCCCAAATGTATAGCCTGCCTGGCTCTTTTCCATGAAGTCTACATCTTTCTAGGTGCACTGCGCAGACATATTTTGTGTCCAGAGGTGACACTACTCCAACCAATGGCAACCTGAGGCTCTTGTTAGGCCAGACAGCAGAACATCACTCCAGCTCCGTCACCAGACCATGAGCCACGCCAAGGCCTTTCACACCTGGGATGCAAGACTTCCTGATGAAGGCCTAAGATATAGAGACACAGGGTCAGGGAGCCAGTGTAGCTTTCCCTGCATGCTGATAACAGAGGCACTTTGGGCTCAGTGTCCGTGTGCGAAGCAGGACAAAGAGGTCTTTCCGTGCGGAGTTGTATCAGGATCATATTAGATAGCACTTGGGTATGATCTTCTAAGAGTACAAATACTGGACACACATGGCAGTGACCAGTGCTACCATTTGTCTGCACTGACTATTACACACAACCCAGCCTCTAGCTTCATATGCTCTACTACACCATAGCTACAAGAGAGCAACCTGTGAACTCAGACGAGGGGTACCCTCACTGATCCCCAGCTGGGCTAAGTGGAGGGATTTCTCTCCTTCTTCTCATCAAGCATTCCTTAGGTCCTACCTCCTCTTCTACCAAGTTCTCAGGACCCACTGAAGGGAAGCAACCTGGATTCCAGAGTTAGGTGGAACTCTAGACACCTTAAACACGTGTCAGCTATGGGAACAGGCTGTCCTACAGCTGTGGGGCCTGGCCGTGTGGGACTGTCCAGTGCAGACTATCCATCCAGCCTGGCTGTCTCAGTGGCTATGAGATAGCTACAGTGCAGAACTTTAAGAGCCACGATACCACCTCCCCAGTGCACAGGAGATGGTGAGGTGAATCAATCCATGGCTCAGAGCCCGGGGTTGTGCTCAGGAGGCTGAGTGCTAGAGAACTTCAAAGGCCTCCTGAGGCCCTGGGCTCTGAGCTGCCCACTCACTGGCCTGGTCAGCTGGCAGCTGGGACGTTTGTGTTTCTTTTAATATCGACTCCCAGGCATTTAACATTCTTCGAAGCTAAAACCAGAAACATTTTCCTTAGCAGAATGTGCTTTCGGCTTTGCCAAATACAACCTGGCAGCCTCCCCTCCCCCGCGACCTCCATCTGCTCCTGTCTCCATGAGTCAATGATTTATGGTGTTTCCTCTGGACCAGAGCAGCACCATGAGGGCAGAAGGAGCAGGGCTGCCATCCAGGGGGAGACTCCTGGCCTTGGCATCTGAGTGGAGAGAGGCTGTGGGCTGCAGTGCTCACTGAGCTGGCTGCCCTGGCCACTCTTCCATTTCACAGCCATCAATGGCCCAGGCAGCGTGGCAGCTTCTTGCATCTCTTGGCTGCGTGTCTGCTAGGGCTGGCCAGGCTAGCCTGGAACTCGTCCCCTGCCTGTTGCTCGGGCCTTGTCCAATGCCAGAGAGATGAGGCTTTTGCTACTTAAGAGGACATGTGACCAGGGATTGGATTCAGAGAGCTTTCTGTCATTCTTATTTCCGAAACAATGAAGGGCTGGCACATGGTTGCCTAGCAGCACTGTCTCCCTGGCGACAGCACCAAGGAGCAGGGTACAGGTCCCTCAGCATCAGGAAAGCCGTGCTTAAGAACATGAGGCAGATGGCTGGGCCTTGAGTGGAGGGTTCAGATACTGAACCCAAGACAGGTGGGGGATGGTGGATACCCACACACCTCCCAGTGGCACCAAGTAAAACACCAGATATAAAACTTCAACCTCCGGCTGGCAAGATGGCTCAGTGGGTAAAAGCATTGACTGCCCTTCCAAAGGTCCTGAGTTGAAATCCCAGCAACCACATGGTGGCTCACAACCACCCGTAACGAGATCTGACGCCCTCTTTTGGTGTGTCTGAAGTCAGCTACAGTGTACTTATGTATAATAATAAATAAATCTTAAAAATGAAACAAAACAAAACAAAAACCAACTTCAACCTCAACATGTACCAGAGAACAATCACTTCCTGCAAAAAGAACACTACGTTAGCACAGTGGTTACCCACTCAGAGGACCCAAGTTCCGTTTCTAGCACCTACATGGCAGCTCATAACCATCCTTAACTCTAATTCCAGGGGATGCAACGCCCTCCTCTGGTTCCGAAGGCACCAGTCACACACACGGTGAATACACATGCATGCAGGCAAAACCCCTATAAACCCAAAATAAAAACAAATATTAAAAAAGAGTGACACACGGAGCTGGGTAGATGGCTCAGCGGTTGAGAGCACTGACTGCTCTTCCAGGGGTCCTGAGTTCAAGTCCCAGCAACCACATGGTGGCTCACAACCATCTG
This sequence comes from Montemys delectorum, assembly GCA_019843815.1. Taxonomy (NCBI): domain Eukaryota; kingdom Metazoa; phylum Chordata; class Mammalia; order Rodentia; family Muridae; genus Montemys; species Montemys delectorum. Next base: position 25,555 of record JADRCD010194013.1, read on the forward strand.
TAATGGGGTCTGATGCACTCTTCGGGAGTGTCTGAGGACAGCTACAGTGTACTTATATACATAAACATTTTTAAAAATCTAAAAAAAAAAAGTGACACTCCCTGCCCAGGACTAATTTGGTATGCCCATTAGGGTCAAGAGTTAAGAAACCCAGAGGACCCGTGCCTGCTACCCATCCTTGTCATTATCTCTCTTCATTTCATGGTCACGGAATCTACGCACACTGTGTCTTAAGCATGAGGCCACACAAGGCGCCAAGCAGCAGTGTGAATGGCTCCATGCTAAACATGACCCTCAAGCTTTCTCGAGAAGGTAAGTAGGTAGCAGCCTTCATCAAAACTGGCACAATGCCTCAGAGATGCAAGTGCACACAGACCCTTTCCCTCATTTCCATCTTCCGGGCACCAAGAAACACAACTGAAATACGTGCACTCACTTGAGGCTCTGACTCTGTCCATCTCCTCCCCCTCCCCATCCTACCTCCAAGACAGTGACTCCCATTACAGGTGAGGACAGTATAGGAACTTGGAGCCCAGCAGCCCTGCTGATCCTAAGCCCTTGGGGGTAGAATGGCAACCACTGGGGAACATGGGACTCCCTTCTGCCTCACGGCCATAGCAGACACGGCTCATTACGAACATCTACATCTCTGCCTGCTTATGACAGCCTCGGGATGCTTCCCAACACAGCATCGCACAAACCACCACCAACAGACTGAAAGTGACTGTGACAACAAAGGCGGCTGTGATATCTATCCATCTTGCAGAAACACAGTGGTCTACCTGGGCCAGGTATGACCCAGGATCTCTGGACAGCTGGGACACAGCAAGGAGCCAACTTTGGAAAACTTGTCTTAGCTTTGAGCCAAAGTCAGAAAAGACCAAACAAGGAATGAGAAGGGCTCTTTAACTATACAACCCTGGCCCACAGCTCCAGGTCTCACCCTGGCTCCTTACCTGGATCTGCCCCTTGCCCATGATCTTGTCCACAATCTCATTGTTGTCTTTGTTGACCTTGGTCTTGTCGTAGCACTTCTCATAACACAGGATCCTCAGGGACTGTGAACCCTCCAGCTCAATTTCAAACTCCTGGTGACAGATGGAAGGAACAAAGGCCCTGAGCTTCTGAAGCGGGGACTTGTGGCTTTCCAGCTTCCCAGCAAGTGTGGGTCTTGGCTTTGCAAGGCTGGGGTGGGCAGGACGCAGGAGGACCACATCACAAGACAAAGAGGGGCACTGGTACTTTCTGGAGTGAGGCCTCTATGTGACTGGTGGAGTGGGGTTGGGGACCTTATCTGAAACCCCAGGATTCATCGACCTAAACACTGGTCCGCAGGCAGATGACTAGTGGGAGTAAAGAATTAGGGAGATATAGCTGGTCCAGCCAGTGATGGGGTCACCCTCAGCAGAGAGCCACGCTCGATGACAAACTGGGACACGAGCCTCCTCTACTTACCTCATCCCACTTGGGCTCTGTTGTGTCCCGAAACACCCTGGTTTTGGCTTTGCTGACAAAATAGCCAAAGGAATCCACCTCCAGAGTACAGTAAAGATCTGTAAGGGGAAGCAAAGACATACCAAGTGAGGCCTAAGCAGGGGCCAGGAAGGAAGAGGAACAGGCTCTGAGGGGCAGAATCTGAGCGTTAGCATCAAGGGTACATGGATCCTACAGCATCTCTAATGACTATGCAGCCTGGGCAAATCCCTGGAGCCTCAGCTTCCTTTGTACAAAGCAGAAATTAGTGACCACAGGGAGATGCCACAAGACCAGCCCAGGTAGTAAGGCTGCAAAGGCCCTGAACATGCCTTGGCACTGGCCACCGTCTCATTTTTCTCTGGGTATGCAGTAGGTGTTCTGTAAACTCAGCGTCTCGCAGCCCTTTTGAGCTCTTAACCATCCAGGGACAAAGGAGTCCTGCTTCCTGTCTCTGAAGTGCTCACAGCACGAGAGGCAAACCACTGTAGGTGGCACAACAGCACGGCAGGTGCCATGACTTGGGGGTATGATGGGGACACCAAGTGGAGGCCTGCTCACCCCAGAAGCACAGGGAGGCTTCTCAGCAATGCTGACTGGCTGAACGGCTGTTTAGGGGCCAATAGCATGAACTGGGTATGACGAGTCCGGAGCCAGGAGCCCTGAGGTGCTGAGCCTGTGTCTTATACTAAGTCATCTTACATCTCTGTGACTCAGTTTCCTCATCTGGCAAACAGTTAGGAACTATAAACTCACTGATCAAGAAATAGAATAACAAGTTTAACTGAGGACTAGAGAGATGGCTCAGGGGTTAGGAGTACTGACTGCTTTTCTAGAGGTCCTGAGTTCAATCCCGAGCAACCACATGGTGGCTCACAATCATCTGTAATGGGATCTGATGCCTTCTTCTAATGGTCTAAAGACAACTACAGTGTGTTCATATACATAAAATAAATAAAATTTTTAAAAAAGTTTAATTGAAGGTAGGTTTGGTGGTGCACACTTTTAATCCCAGCACTCGGGGGAGGCAGAGGTAGGTAGATCTCTGCAAGTTTGGGGACAGCTTGATCTACATAGAGCTACATAGTGTGACCTTGTCTTTTTTTTTTGGGGGCGGGGGCTTTCGAGACAGGATTTCTCTGTGTAGCCCTGGCTGTCCTGGAACTCACTCTGTAGACCAGGCTAGCCTCAAACTCAGAAATCTGCCTGCCTCTGCCTCTCAAGTGCTGGGATTAAAGACATGCGCCACCACTGCCTGGTGACCTTGTCTTTAAAAAAAAAAAAAGTTTAGGGCTAGGAAGATGGCTCAGCAGTTAAGAGCACTGACTACTTTTCCAGAGGTTCTAAGTTCAATTCCCAGCAACCACATGGTGGCTCACAACCATCTGTAATGGGATCTGATGCCCTCTTCTGGTGTATCTGAAGAGAGCAATGTTGTACTCATATACATAAAATAAATAAATCTTTAAAAAAATATTTAATTGAAATGGAATATTGCTCAGTGGGGATCTTTCCCCAGTACCCTATGCATTACATAGATACACAATAATATTTAAGCCTACTTTTAGGTCAATTAAAAACAAATGTGATTGTCATTTTTTTTTTTTTTTTTTGAGGCATGGCAGTGTATTCCTTTAATTCCAGTACTCAGAAGGCAGAGGTAGGCAGATCTCTGTAAGTTTGAAGCCAGCCTGGTCTACAAAGGAAATTCTAGGACAACCAGGGCTACTTAGAGAGTTTCCATTTTGTCTCAAACAAAATTAAAAAAACAAAAAGAGAGATGTTTTAGATTTATGTGTATGAATGTTTTGCCTGCATATGTGTCTGTGTACCATGTGTGCACCCAGTGCTTGTGGAGACCAGAAGAGAGCATTAGATCCCTCGAACTGGAGACAGATAGTTGTGATCCATCATGTGGGGGTTGGGAACTGAACCCAGGTCCTCTGAAGGCGCAATAAGTGCTCTTAACCACTGAGCACTTTCTCCAGGCCCATGACTGCCTTCTACAGAGGAGGAAGCTAAGCCTCAGAAAGGTTAGAAAGCTTGCCCAGGATCTCAGAGTTTGTAATCACAAGACCTGAGTTTGGGTTTCGGTGTCTGTAGATCTAAAGGAAAGGCTTGAAGGGGACAAATGGCAAAGGTGACTTCCCTGCCGAGAGGAGTTGGCTTCTAGCCTTCGAGGGCAAGTCTGACAACTCAGGCACATTGGCAGGGCCCCTGGCATGGGGAGATCAGAGCTGAGCAGTTGGGGAAAGAGAGTCCTGCATAGTGGGACCTCAGGAACTTGCTATGGAAGATGGGACAGTGGCCACACAACTTTTTCCTGGGGCTGAGGAGGCACTTACTGGCTGACTGTTTAAAGCCCTTGGCAGAGTGGACGATGACATGAAGGAAGCCGTACAGTCCTGGAGACTCATCGTCTGCAAGAGAGCAAAGAGGAGGCTAGAGGTGTCACAGGCTCACCAGCTCTTGGACGGGAAGGCAGACAGGGGGCTGTGGTCCACAGCACCACCTGCTGGCCAGCGGGAAACAAGTCCAATGCTCGCTTCTCCCACAGTGTGTGCAGCTCTAGGTAAGGAGGCGTCCTTTCTACTCAGACTGGGAGCTAGAGCAAATGTCTTAGGCCAGGCATTTAGTATCTTCCTCTCTCTGATCATAGCTTATCCCAAGGCTGCCCCCTCCTCTGCCTAATCCATCAAAATGGAAATGGATTAATTTGAGTTACTTTGTTCTGAGGGAAACTTTGGCCCTTGTTTGGGTCACAAAGGTCCCCAAGTGAGCCTGAAGAAATCTGGCTTTTGAAACTCCTTTCATGGCCTGTATGGGGGCACATGCTGTAATAGCACTACCGAGAAGGCAGAGACAGAAGACGAGGAGGTCCCAGAGCAGATGCCACCCCGCACCAGGGAGCAGACCTTGGGCCCGTTTCTAGCCTCAGCACAGCTCTCCTCTAGGTCCCCTGGAATCAAGGCACCACCTCCAAATGCCCTTGCTTAGTATTTAAAGCCTCCCAAATCTACTTCCTGAAACACCTGTCCTGATTTCTCATCTCTCTCTCTCTAGTCTACCTACCGTGTCTCATCCCTGCCCCATCCTGCAGCCTTCTTCTGTTCTGGTGAGGTGAGTTCCAGCACCATCTCCAGGATGCAGACCTTTCACTCAAACCAGAGGGGGCCAAGGAATACCTGAGCCCTTGAGAGAGTATGTTCCATTTACAGTCTCTGTATACCTGGCAAGAGGGCAGTTTCAGCCCCACTGGACAGTGAGATCGGCCACCAGCAGCCATGCCTAGCCTCCTTGGTCCCTGTGGAAGACCCCTGGTAACGCCCTGGGAGCCTGGACCTGCTGACCGGGCAGCCCGGTGTCACAAATCTTACCATCTTTATTGCTGGTGACAGGAATGTTGTGCACGGTCCTAAGCTTGAAACAGGATCCCGTGAGCACCTGGAGCTCCACAGAGCTCAGGACAAAGGCCTGGAGATCTGAGGGAGAAGCCAAGAGGAGAGGGAGCTTCGTTACAGGTCCACGAGAACCTACAGCTATCTGTGTAGATTCTTTGGGAAAGGAGCTCTAGTTTCTAGTGTTGGAGTTGGCTCTTTGGGCAAACGGAGGGTCTTGCAGGTATTCACATAAGCACAGATGCGGGCGCCATCAGAGGCAAGCGCTCTATGTAAAGAGGCTCATGTGTGTGAGTAGGAAGCAAGGGGAGGGAGGGAAGACACCCAACCCAGAACCCTAGGTGGCCTGTCATGAATTCACTGTGTGCCTTAATTGGACCTCAACAGAGAGTAACACCCCAAGAGTGCCACCTCCCTGGCATCTTAAGGTGACTCTAAGGGCTAAAGAGAGACACACTGGAGGTAATGAGCTTAGAAAGACACAAGGCCCTCTGCTGTCAAGGACACCTTCAGAGCAGTATAAAACTGGGCAGGACTTTACCCTTCTTCTGTAGCTTCTGAATCGCTTCTCTCCACTCCGACCTCTCATAATCAGAAGACAGAAGAAACAGGTAACTCTGGAGGGAGGGGCAAGAGTTCAGTGCGGTGGCCACAGCTGGAAAGGTGCACCCCCACCCTCTAGGTGCCTCATCAAAGCCTAATCAGTCCCCTGCCCCCCGGAAACTGAAGGAGGGACAGCTAGGGTGGAGCTGTCGGGTTTTTTGTTGTTGTTGTTGTTTTTTGTTTGTTTTTTTGTTTTAGGAAGCCAGGTTAACAAGAGTGGCGGTGGCAATGCCAATGGTGGCCAGCAGAGGGCAGTAGTTTACTGCAGCTGGAAGAGCCTATCCAGGACTGGGAAATGGGTTTCCAGCCCCTGCCCCTGACTCCCATGGGTCAGTGCCAAAAGCCACAGGGAGTGGGCAACCATGTGCTAAGGGAACAGGTGACCCTCCACCCTGCTCCTCCTGACCTTTCCATTCCGATTATGTATCCGGAATGGGATCGTCGGGGAATTGAGCAGCAGTAAGAACTCATTCTCAAACATCTTCTTTTTGAGGCGCTCAATGGCTCGGCTCTGTCCTTTGTTGGCCTTCTGCAGGAGATGAGACGAGGGTGTTTTCCCTCATACGAAGTTCGTATCTCACTCAGCTGTGCTAAGCACAACATCCTCCTGTGTGCTAATTAGGTTCTTATTTGCTATAGTTCATGAGATATTGATATCTAGGGCCCAGGTTTGCACCTCCCAAGAGCCAGCTAATTCCTAACTAACCCTCCTGCGAGCATACCATCCACATGCAATTAACCCAAGGCCCCAGCCCAGGCTCCCCACCCCTCTTTATAGACACCCACTGTCAAGCCAGACAATTAGACCACCCCAAACCCAGAGCCCCACCCCCCAATAGTATTGGAACTACCCCAGCCCTAAGCACTTCCTCTGTTCTGCTTCACCCTAGAAACCCCAAAGACCTGAGAAGACCTGAGGCTTTCAGGCAGCCATGGAGAGGCAGTAGGGCTTCCCCGTCACTCAATCTCCTCTACTAGAAACCCTTAGATACCTTTCAGCACAGAGCCCCAGCAGGTCTGATGCAGGGCCTCAGAGCCTGGCCTGTGGTCCCATAGGCTGCCAAGCCGGCCCTGCTCACCAACAAGTCTGCCCGCACGGCCACGAGGAGCTTCCTCCAACTTTCCAACTTTCTAGTTCAGCAAGGAAGCTTCCAACCTCGGTGGCACTGAATGCCCGACACTCTTTAACTTAGATTAACCTCGTCTTTTCGCCTTCATGGATGTGTGTGGTGTGCATGTATGCATCCCTATGTGTGTGAGCACTCATGTGTAGGCCCAACGGTGATGATGGAATCTTCCCTGATCCATCTTCCACCTTATTTTTTGAGGTAGAGTCTCTTAATCAAACCTAGAGCTCACTGACAGGGCCAGTCTCAGTAGCCAGCCTGGTCTGGGGTTCCAAGTGCTGGAATTATAGGATGGCCACCCCACCCCGCCAGTATTTACATGGGTTCTTTTTATCTGACCTGTGGTTTCTTACTTGCGTGGCAAGCACTTTAACCACTGAGCCATCTCCCTAACCCTTAACATGTTAGTCGGGCAAAACTCCAACAAACCTCGCAGCCAGCTCTGTGGCAGTGGCTCTCACAGCCTGTTGGAAGGAGGTAACAAGTTTCTCAGAGGCAGCTCTAACTGAATACACACAGCTGCCCAGCCATGTCACTTGCAGAGACTCAGGGAAGTAATGTGCACTGTCAACCCACCTCCTACAGGGAATGAACCAGGAACAATCCAAATACCCAAGCTCGTGTCTGGCAGTTGAGCAGGGTAGAGCTGCTGAAGACAATCTGATAACCCAGAATTCTAGGTGTAGTTCTGTGAGAAGCTTATAAAGTACCAGAACATACACACACACACACACACACACACACACACACACGCATGCACACACATGCACGCACACATACACACATATACACACGCACACACACATACACACACACACGCACACACACACGCACACACACGCACACACATGCACGCACACACACACACACGCGCACACACACATACACACACATACACGTGCGCACGCACACGCACACATGCAAATGCATTTCAAGTTGTTAACCATGTAAGGTGGGTGATAATCATTTTTACACTATATACTAACATTGTAAACACTTATTACATTGATGACTAGAAAAAATGAGTTTTAAACATTATCAGTGTGGCCAGTAAGATGTCTCAGTGGGTAAACTGAGGGAGTCTGTTGTTTCTCTTCCATTGTGTAGGCCTGGGGACTGAACCCAGGTCCTTGGGTTTGGTGGCAAGTGCTTTTACCCACAATGATACCTCACCTTCTCCATGCCACTGCTTTTGAATACACAACTGTAAGGCTACACACTCTCCTCAGACAGTGCTTCTGCCTCATCCCGCGGGTTTGGGGCTACAGTACTTTTCATCTCTTTCTTTCTTTCCTTCCTTCCTTCCTTCCTTCCTTCCTTTCTTTCTTTCTTCTTTGTTTCGTTTCATTTCATTTTGTTTTGTCTTGTCTTGTTTCTGTGTAGCCTTGGCTGTCCTGAAACTCACTCTCTATAGATCAGGCTAGCCTCAGACTCAGAAATCCACCTGCCTCTGCCTCCCAAGTGCTGCGATTAAAGGCGTTCTCTTCCTTTCTTATGCACTTCTAAATAGCTTTCCATTTTCATTTTGAGTCCCCCTCCTTAAAATACTAACTTTCTAGTTCACTTTGCATAATTTTTCTACAGTGAAGTCTGTGAATACAACCAACAGGCTATCAAGCTTTTAAAAAGATTAGAGTCACTTTGTGGACCAACCTAGAACTACTTGTGGATGTTCTGTGTGTGACAAGAATCTGATTTCCTTCTTAGCACATGCTTTAGCCAACTGTTGTACCCGGGTGCTTTTTCTCAAGAAAGCTTCTCACTCCTCCTCTCCTGCTTCCCCTTTCTACAGTGTGCAACACACGCGGTTACTGAGCGAACGTCCCATAATTAAACCCACTGGCTCTGGCTCTTGGCCCTCCCCCAGCACTTACCTAAGCAGGGGCTACCATTCTGGCACCCTCCCTTCCCTATCACACCCTTAGCCTGCAGTCCCCCCCCCCCCCAGGACACCCAGTGCAAAACAGCCCCAGGTCATGGCTTACCTCCTTCTGGATCTCACTCTTGAGGGCCGAGATCTTCATTTTCATGTCCTCTAGCTCATGGTCAGGGAAGGGGTGCACCTGGGGACTGGCGTCTGACTCCTCAGGGGATGGGAATACTAAGTCAGCCAGGGGGATGTACCACTTACAGTCATACTGTTGATGCTTTCTGTAAGCAAGCAGTGGGAGAGGTGAACTAGGCAAAGAAGCCGCCTTAATGCAGAACTGCTCACTCAGAGCAGACAACTGCCCACGAAGGGGTCTGCAGAGACACATGGGAGGCTGAACTGCTCACGCAGAGCAGAGAACCACCCATGAAGGGGTCTGTTGAGACAGGAGACACGGGAGACAGGAACATGCCCCACTCTCGAGGAACTTTAGGCACACAGTTGTGGAGGAACACTGAGAACCAGATCTTGGTCAACCAGCAAGGAAGCCCAGTCTTTCACTCCAGTTGGACTGGTGCTTTTAAATATCCCAAATCACTGTGTATCAAGAATGAAGCCTGGGCCGGGCGGTGGTGGTGCATGCCTTTCCCAGTACTTGGGAGGCAGAGATAGGCAGATTTCTGAGTTCAAGGCCAGCCTGGTCTACAGAGTGAGTTCCAGGACAGCCAGGGCTATGCAGAAACCCTGTCTCAAAAAACCAAAAAAAAAAAAAAAACCAAAAAAAAAACAAAACAAAAAAACAACAACCAAAAAACAAACAACAACAACAACAAAAAACCCAAACCAAACCAAACCAAACCAAACCAAAAAACAACAACAAAAAAAGAAAGAATGACGTCTTTGGGGCTGGAGAAATGGCTCAGCAGTTAGGAGCACTGATTGCTCTTCCAGAGGTCCCGAGTTCAATTCCCAGCAACCACGTGGCGGCTCACAACCATCCGTAATGAGATCTAATGCCCTCTTCTGGTGTGTCCGAAGACAGCTACAGTGTACTTAGATATAATAATAAATAAATCTTTTTTTAAAAAAAGAATGAGGCCTTCTTGGCTGAGCTCATGTTTTCCTATCTCTTGCCTCACACCCTGCCATCTCTGCTAGTCTATCCATAGGGAAGCTCCCAATCATTGTCCTTTAGAGTAAAGATAGGCTATAGATTCGATTCTAAATGCCAGTTCCAATCCATAGGGAGCATACAAAGCCCTGGGCTGAGAGTCATAGAACTACATCCAAGCTGGGTGTGGTGGCATATGACTTTATTTGGGGGGGGTGTGGTTCTATCTACTTTTCTATATATCTCTAAGCCTAATGGGAAAGGCTATGATTGATTATTAATATCTGTTGTAGGAGAAAAGCTGAAAACAGAGGGAGCTCCATGTCTTGTTAGACATACTGCAGACCATGCCCCTCATTGCTTCCCTTCCTAGCAGACACTGGGGACTCATAAATGCAGCACAGGAGCATAATTCCAGTACACAGCTTTCTATTAGCATCTCTGTGGTCTAGTCCCTGGGAGTCATGTCCTCAACTGAAGCCCACGATGAGCTCCTTTCTTCTTCCAATTCCTCTGAGAATTAGATTTGTTCCCAGTTCTGGTCCCTTGTGTTACTGTAGGCACAAAGATCTCCCCGCTATAGTATGGGGCAGCATGTTTAGCATATAATAGGTTATAAATGTATCCACTCGACTGAAAAGGAGTTGAAGAGGAGTTTCAGAGTTAAGAGTTCAAACCTCATCTCCTCCATTTCTAGCCCTGTGGCCTTGGGCAACTTACTTGCCTTCTCTTTAGCTTCTGACTATGAAATAGGGAAAATAACAACCACTTTGTGAAGGTGATAGGAAGATTAGAAATAATGTATTTGAAACATTTGTCATGGCACCTGGAGTGGTGGAAGATCTCAACAAATGGCAGCAGACGTAATGAATACTCATGAAACTGTAGTGAGCAAAAATTTTGTCTAATAAGGAGAGAATGCTTGAGTAAATTATGGCATAGCCCCTTAATATCATGCAGAAAAGTAAAGCGGTGTTTGTAAGGATTCAGCAGCCGAAAATGCTTACACGGAATAGGAAAAGCCCAAGCTGGATGAGGTGGTAGCGCACACCTCTGATTGACCAGCACCCGGGAAGCAGAGACAGGAAGATCTTTGAGTTCAAGGCTAGCCTGGTTGGTCTACATAAGGTGTTCCAGGATAGCCAGGGCTATATAGTGAGACCTATTAATATGTAATAATCATGTAAATGTTAAAAATAAAAAGTAGAGCCCCAAATTAGACATTCTCTGTTAGTACAACTATAAGTAAAAACATAAAACCATTTTTAAAAAATGGGAAAGAAATATAGTTACAGAAGACTTATGCTTATATTCAGGGAGGTTATTTTGTCCTGTAATATATTACAACAATAATAATAAGGCCTGATTTCTTTTTAGAAAAGACTATACCGTAAAACTGAACTGACTGTATGTGAGTATGGCCTCAAACTGTAACCCTGGGAGCCTTAAACTTGCTGTGATCTTACTGTGTCAGCCTCCCCACAGATATAAGCCACCACTCCTGGCTAACATCCCTCCCCCCATTTTTTTAAGGGGAAAAAGAAGAAGAAACACACTGCCCAAGCCAGTTGTCCCTGTGACCTCAAACCCATATCCTCACCCTGCAGAGGTCTTCTTTAGCTTGGCACACAGTAGGACATCTGTGAAGAGAAAGACGTGCCGCAGCTTCCGGGAGCTCTCAGACATTTCCACCAGGAATCCGTCCTTCACTAGCTGCCGAGTCTGAGGGAGAGAGCACCCCCACCTGCTCAGAGGGAGGAGAGCGTCGAGGGCCTGGCCTGCATTGGCTTCAGAGTCCTGGTCAGACCCCAGACTCAGCCCTTTCTCAGCCGCTCTCTTCTCTAATCTCAGGTTTATTGTCTGTGCAGCTAAGAGAATGGTGCCTCCCCGTGAGGCAGTACTCAGTGTGGAATAGCGTAGTGCAGGGGCATACCATATGGGATTGACACTCAGAAGGGGCACCCTTCCCACAGCTCTCAACAGCTTCTCCTGGATCAAAACTCTCTGGAATGACTTGGTTTCTCCATCCTTGGCCATGAACACCTCCAATCTCACATCTCCCAATGGAGAGTTTGATCTAGTTTCAGCTCATCTTGCTCAGCCAACCTACTCAGGTTCGCCCATGCTACCTTCTCGGTGGATTCTTCAACTACGGATGAAAGACGCCGGGATTTCCCCAAGGGGAGCTATAGCGATCGGGGATAGTCAGAAGCATTTCAGTGCTCATGAGACATGTATCGTTTCTTCCCTGCCACCCCTCAGAGCTAGTGGGCTTCTTCAGAGCTGTCACCATCTATTCCAGCCTTCTGTGTGTGCACGATACGCTGTGTGACCTACATACACTATCCGTCTGTGGGTGAGCATGACGAAAGGATATGATTTAGACAACCTGAAACTGATAGTGCTCTCTGCCTTCTAGAGATTTTTTTTTTTTTCTTCAGATATCCTCAGAGTAAAACAAACTAGTGCCATTTTCTGGGATGCTGCAAGCCAGGGCTGGGAACTGCGTACGGACAGCTCCATGCCCCATTAGCCATGCATGCTCCAGACCCCGTCCCTCATTGCTGCCTTTGCCAGCAGACATGGGAGACTCATAAATGAAACAAAGGAGCACAAACCCAGTCAGCCTTCCCTCTAAATGCTACCTAATTACCTCAATTAGACAAAAGGCGCTGTACCACGGAGGGCCACAGTCTCCCCCGTTCCTCACATTGCTTTCCCATTCTTCCATCAGGATGCTTCCCATCCCACCCCAGAGGAGATGCAATGCCACATGTAGGTGTTTCGAAGGACATATTGTCAGCCTGGGTGGCCTAAACCATGTCCAGTACTAGCATTTTCTTTTTTTTTTAATTTTCTTTCTTTTCTTTTCTTTCTTTCTTTTTTTTTTTCAAGACAGGGTTTCTCTGTATAGCCCTGACTGTCCTGGAACTCACTCTGTGGACCAAGCTGGCCTTGAACTCAGAAATCCACCTGCCTCTGCCTCCCAAGTGCTGGGACTAAAGGCGTGCGACACCACCGCCCAGCCAGTACTAGGATTTTCTGTTGTTGGGTTTGTTGCCTAGCCCTAGCCTACCTAGTGTGTTCCTTAAGTGTCTCCTAGGGCATCGTCCCAATCAGAGCAAGGATGTGTACCAAGAATGAGGTCTCCAGAGGTCTAGCTTCTAGTGGAGGCAATGTGTGGAGTTTGACAGCCCACTTAAGAATCTAGTTTTGACACTTTTATCTGGGGATCCCTGTGCCAGGCTCAGAGATTGTCTTAACAGGTTATTATAGGGACCTATAAGACAACAGTCTTAAAATTCTTTTTTTGGGGGGGGTTAGTTTTTTCGAGACAGGGTTTCTCTGTATAGCCTGGGCCTAGAACTTGCTCTGTAGATCAAGCTGGCCTCAAACTCATAGAGATCCTCCTGCCTCTGCCTCCTCAGTGTTGGGATTAAAGGTGTGCACCACCACTGCCCAGCCAGTCATAAAGTTCTTAGCCTAGGCCTGACACGCTATAGTTAATAGGAGTGGCCAAGGAGAGTTGTCTTGGCCAACTATCTATTCCTCAATCTGGGTGTGAAATTGTGCAGGGTCCTGAACTCACCTCTCCCTTGGGGGTTGTGACTGCAGTCCGGCGAGGATCAATGTCCTCATTAATGCTAGACAGAAAATTCTGGGAGATTCGGAGGGCATCCTGAAGTAGCGGGTAGTCTGGGTGGTCCACAGGTGTGTGCTTCAACAGATCCTAGGAAAGGATGGGGGCAGGAAATGAGCTGAGAGGAAATGGTTCAGGTTCAATGCTAAGACAGCAGGGAAAATGCAATCCTCCAAATAATTCTGAGGGGTGGATTTCCTGTGGAATCAGAACGCACCCAGGGTCTGATGAACAGTGGTGAAGGCAGTCAGTGTTCCTCTGATTTCCACTGTACTCATGTGACTCTTTTCCCTAGGGGCTGCGGCTAGGTGAAGCCATACCTTACCAAACAACTGGGGAACCTTCCTCAACCCACGGTACAGCTGTTCCAGGGCCCTGGAGACCATGAGGCAGGGAACAAAGCAGCAGCAAGTGTCTGCTTCCTAAGGAGTATTTGGCCAAGTATCAAGCTTAGTAGCCAAGCTATATTTAGGACAAGGCCCCGTTGGCATGGTTACCATAGGCCAGGCTGACACAGTCAGGTCCCAGGGACCCTCTCCCTTGTTCCCCAAATGGAGTCTCATTGACTTCAATGCCTTCACACAAAACTCCCAACCCACCTCTGCCCACAATGGGACACTCACGTGCAGGACCAGGGTGCTCCGAGTGACTCGGTCAATAGGTTTGTAGAGCAGAGCTGTAGGGAAGAAAGGCCGAGAAAGGAGACAGGATGATGAAGTAGAAACTCTAGACCATGAAGATGGGCTTTTGACCCTTAACCTGCCTTGTTTCTCCAATGAACAGTCACTCAGAAGCCAAGTGGGTTCTGTGGCAACTCATACCTCCGTTTTCACTCCATGGAGAACCCAAATAAAACAAACACATACAGCTCTGTCCACTTAGGCTCCCTCCCCACCTGAACTTTCCTCTCCTTACCCAGTCCTGTGCTGGCTAGGCTCCCCTAGACCTATCCCCAGCCACACAGACAAACCCAGGGAGGCCCTTTGGTGCCCTCAGGACTTCAGGATGACCAAAGATACTTACTACTTTTCCAGAAGGACACACCCCACCTGTCAGTCACTCTCAGGCACTTCCAGTCTCAGAACTGACACATCCAGCTGGGAGCCACATGTTTCATTCATTCATTCATTCCCATTCACACATTTGGCCTCAGCTCAGTAAGAAAAGATTTTTTTTTTTTTTT
>JADRCD010194014.1:0-22419 GCA_019843815.1 Montemys delectorum
GTGTGTGTGTGTGTGTGTGTGTGTGTGTGTGTGTGTGTGTGTGTAGAGGTCAGAGGACACAGCGGACAATGAAGTAATCAGTTCTCTCCTTCTACTACGTAGGTTCTAGGGTTCAAACTCAGGTAACGAGGCTTGGCAGCAAGCACCTTTATCTGTTGAGCCATCTTGCCAGGCCTGCCTATTAAATCTAATAAGTTAGAACTTACATTTTGTATATTTCTTATTTATTAATAGCTAAGGGTTTTTGTATCTCTCTCTCTCTCTCTCTCTCTCTCTCCTCTCTCTCTCTCTCTCTCTCTCTCTCTCTCTCTCTCTCTCTCTCTGTGTGTGTGTGTGTGTGTGTGTGTGTGTGTGCGCGTCTTCATGTGCTCAGAGACTAGAAGTGTGTGTGGGTGTTCTTCTCTGTCACTCTACACCTGTGACCCATTCTTTTGACCCATGATCTCTTGCTGAACCTGGAGCTCGAGATTTTTGGCTAGGCTGGCAGCCAGCAAGCCTGAGCCGTCCTTCTGTCTCCACCCGTCCTGTGCTGGGGTTGCCGATGTGTGTAGGATCACCCAGGTTACTGCCTAGGTGCTAGGATCTGAATCCTAGTCCTCACACTGGTCCAGCAACTCTTCTTAGTGCTGAGCTCAACCCTTTCTGTGGCCCCACTAGCTGATTTTTAATGTACATTTTGCTTTTTTATCGTTTGCTTCTTGATACCGCAGATGGAACTTGCACATGCTAGTCTGTCAATGAGCTACTCCCAAAGCCCTCATGTATGTTTTTCAGAGTAGCCCATCATGGCTGGGGATTTTCAGTGTTAAGCTGGAGAAACCCTGCCTCTCATGACATGCTGTCTGTCTCCTGCTCTGGCAGTGACCACATCTCTCACCTGACCCCCCCCACCACACACACACACACACACACACACACACAGTAGTTATCAGACTGGTTTTCTATTCCTCTAACACTCCCATCATGCCCCAGCTCCTTGTCGAATGTCCTTGGTGCCTTCAATGAGGAGTCCAAGTATTTTCCTTGTCTCAGTTCTCTTTTCTCTAAGAATATGTAGCACATGGTGATTAATAATGTTAACTATTTGAAATCTGGATGAAGTTTAATGTAATTATTATATGTGGGGCAGGAGCTCCCTTGAAGAAATTAAAACTTAAGATACGACCTCCCAAGGTTGGGAAAAATAGGAGGCAGCATTTTCAGAAGGCCTGGTGGGTGGCCACTCATTGGCAAGGAGGAGGTGTTTTTAAACCTTATTCCACTGTTACCAGATCTTCCTTCCACTAAGTTTACCTTTGTTTACTTCTTATTCTCCATTATTTCTAGGCTCTTCCCCGATTTAACCAGAAAGGAGAGGTTTATAAAGCACAGATAATGAATGTGAGCTGGTCAGCTGATCACAGGGTCATCGATGGCGCCACCATGTCACGCTTCTCTAATTTGTGGAAATCCTACTTAGAAAACCCAGCGTTTATGCTGCTGGATCTGAAATAATGGCGAACAGGACATCTGGGAACTTTTCACATTTCCAAAGAGTATGTGAGGCCTAGCTGAGCCAGCACGTATTCTGGTTACAGTTGCATTAGAAATGGTTTGTGCTGCCTGGGTAGGACTCCAAAGCACAGTATTTATCACTGACCTGTTAGGCTTTCTGCTGGAGAGGAGTAGTGGGGAACGGTTCTCCTCGGTATCACATTGTATAGGTCAGAGGGGGACTTCCATTATGGTGCTGAGATCTTTGTGTCAGTGAGTTGAAACAAGCAACAAAACAAAATTGATGTCACTAAATGTCACTAATGTCACTGAATGGCGAGTAGCAGTGCACAAGCGGTACTTGCCCTCTTCTCTTATCTGATTTTTTTAAATGAAACTTTTAAATTATACTTAATTGGGGAAAGGAATTTATATACAAGTATGTTTTCATTTCCCTACAATCAAGGTAACTGTTGTACAAAATAAGTGCAATTCTGTTTATGTCTTCAGCTTATGAGAATATACTCTTGCCTTATGTGTAAAGTATCATCTATAAGTGTCTTATAGCTATAAATTAGCGTTCTTGAAAGGGGGAAGGTATAAGTTGGCCTTAATTATAGTTTACAACCAAAAAGGCCATTAAGAGTGAACATGTAGTTGGATAGATGTGTAGAGCTGGGGTAGAGCTTCAGCATCTTGCTGGGAAATACTTGACTTTGTAAACTCACTTTGTGATGTAAAATACCATAAGTATAGCATCACTGGCTTTTTTTCCTTTAATACTTAGAGATTTATTGCCTTTTGATTTCATTGATCTTCAGCTAAGCATGAGAAAAGGACTTGGAATCTGTTCTGTTCTCCCATCCCTCAGTAGGAGCATGAATAAGAAGAGCCAAATAGGAAATTATGGGCATAAAATTAGTTTATACAGAAATGCTACTAATGATCATCTTGAACAAGGTCTACTTTAATCAGATAGCATCAGGATGAATCTAATTCAAGGCTGAAATTCCCAGCCTTTATTCCCAGCACTTGAGAAACAAAGACAAGTGGATCTCTGTGAGTTCAAGGCCAGCCTGGTCTACAGAGTGAGTTCCCAGACAGCCAAAGCTACAAAGAGAGACCCTGTATTAAAAAAAAAAAAACAAAAAACCAAAAAACCTAGGCTTGGGTTTTTTCTTCTAATATTATCTAATTAAATAGATCATGACAAAATTACTTACTTAAATGAAGGCTTTGTGGCAGAAGGAAAAGGGTCATTTTAATGCCTACTTGAATTTTTTCCAAAAATGGAACTATAAATTTAGTTATAAATTTAGTAAATGCTGTTTGGTTGGAAATTCACATCATGAAATCCATTATTTTCACATAAAGAAAATTAACAAAAGAAAACCAATCAAGAATAGGCATTGTATCCCATAGGCCTGTAATCCCCACACTTGGGAGGCAAAGGCAGGAAGATCTATGGCACCAGGCCATGTTAGGTCACATAGCGACTTCCTCTGAAGAAGGAAAAACTACAGGTAGCATGAAGAGTAACACACTGTTGTCTATAATCTAAACATTGTTAACATTCTGATATATGTATCTGGATACATAGATAAGTATTCTTTTATAAAAAATGAAATGATGTATCTACTATTTTATAATTTGATTTTTTAAAAATTTATCCTTACATTATGGATACCTTTATATGCCAATAAACAGTTCCACAGTATCTTACTTTGCATGCCTTCATAGTAGTTCACTGTGTATATATTTTTTTATTATTTTGTGTGTGTGTGTGTGTGTGTGTGTGTGTGTGTGTGCGCGCGCGTGCATGTATGCCACAGTGAATATATGAAGGTCAGAGGACAACCCATGGGGCTTGCTTCTCTCCTTCCACCGGGAGCCTCTACCTGCTGAGCCGTCTCCCTGGCCCTCCTGGTCAGTGCCTGCTGTGGTTGTTTCATTCCAATGAGTTCCCCCAAAGCTTGTGCTGCTGTCAGCCTTAACTGACCTATGCAGATCTGTCTGTGAGATCTGGGATTTGAGGATATTACAGAACAGGTGGACTACAGTTGAATGCTGCAGACAGCTTTACTTTCAGTGTACTTTTTACACACAAATACAACAAAGAAAGCAATGATCCAAGGAAGGTTTGAGTTCAAAAACACATGTAAATAAACCCCAATAAACAAGATTCCCCGGCACATACTATAGATTTATATCTGAGGAAGCAGGAAAGCAAGGCAGAAAGCCATGCGGGCATGTCCTTTTGCTAGGTAGGGTTCTATAGCTGTTTCTACATTCAACAAAAAGAAACATGGCATTCATATATATATGTTCGGTTTTTTCGAGACAGTTTCTCTGCGTAGCGCTGGCTGTCCTGGAACTCACTCTGTAGACCAGGCTGGCCTCGAACTCAGAAATCTGCCTGCTCTGCCTCCCAAGTGCTGGGATTAAAGGCGTGCGCCACCACCGCCCGGCTAAACATGTCTTATATATTGAATGCAAATGTGTATTGCAGGTGGCCCAGAATCGTGTCTAAGAACAATGCAGGGAAAAGGTGCTGTGCCACTGTTTACTATCTGTCATTCTTTGACCCGGTTGTGACATGTTGGTAATCCCGGATGCAAAGCCCTGGAAGGGAGGCCCTAGCTGGCCAGATGCTTAAGGCACGAGGTGCCACCTTAGTGAATGGGTTAACGCGGGTTGTGGAGGAAGGACTTGAAGCTGTGAGTTCTGTCTCTTGCCTCCTCTCCCGTGATGTCGTCCACCATGCTGTGATGCAGCAGAAAGGCCCTCAACCAGATGTGGCCACTAGCGCTTGAATTTCCTGGACTGGAGAGTAAATCTCTGTTCTTTAAAAAGTTACCCAGTCCCAACTATTTTGTTATAGCAACCCAAAACCGAAGACAAGAGTTTTGTTCCTTTCCTACTTTATGTGTGCTTTTCGAAAAACTAGGATTGGGTCATTTCCTTAACTCTGATCGTACTTGACAAACTATCTGACCCCATATCAGGATCTACTCTACCCCAAGGCCTCAAAAATCCTCCAGCCAAGTTCTTAAAAGACCTTTTCTTTGTTGGGGTCCTAGCCAATAAGTAAAGTAAAATAAATAAAAATGGAGACAGTCCAAAGAAACCTACAAAAGCCAGCTGAAGCATGACATGAACACACAGTTCTGGTATGAAGAGGCTGTCTATTTCGGGTTTTACGGAGTGCCATGTGGAGTGTTATAACTCAAAGCACGGGCAACACCTGTCGTTGGTGGTGAGAGGAGGCAGGAGCAAGGGAGCGAGAGCAAGTGGAGAGCAAGAATTTAAGTTCTGACAGCAACCAAAAAGGGAATTCTCAGGAAAAAGAAGAAATGACAGGTTATACATGGGGGAAAGCTGAGCAAAGGTAGGCAGGGGGTTTCACTCCCAACTATTAGCATGGGTGGCCTCCATCATCTGTCCCCTCGAGTGTGTACTGTTATACTAGGCTGCAAACTTGTTTAACTTGAAGTTTGCTTTGAGACGCTTCCACAAGAAGTCTAAAAATATGGTAAGTCCAGAAAGACCAAGATTATAAAAAGGAATTGCAAGCCGGGCGGTGGTGGTGCACGCCTTTAATCCCAGCACTTGGGAGGCAGAGGCAGGTGGATTTCTGAGTTCAAGGCCAGCCTGGTCTACAGAGTGAGTTCCAGGACAGCCAAGGCTACACAGAGAAACCCTATCTCAAAAAAAACCAAAAAAAAAAAGGAATTGCAGGAATGTAATCGAGTGAATGGTGTCTGCGGGGCAGCATGCTCTCTTAACCGCTGAGCCATCACTCTGGCTCCCACTGGAGTCAGTTAAAAAATCCTGACTGTGGGCTGGCGAGTTTGCTCAGCGGGTAAGAACATTCACTGCTATTCTGAAGGTCCTGAGTTCGGATCCCAGCAACCACATGGAGGCTCACAACCACCCATAATGAGATCTGACGCCCTCTTCTGGTGCGTCTGAAGACAGCTACAGTGAATTACGCCGGAGTGAGGGGGGAGTGAGGGGGGAGTGAGGGGGGAGGGATGGCGGAGCGAGCTGGTGGCAGAGGTTCGGAGTTCAATTCCCAGCAGCCACACACATGCTGATAGCATCATAGCTCACGGCCATCTGTACAGCTACAGTGTACTCATACACATAAAATAAATTTTAAAAAAATCCTGACTATCATTTCTCATACGATTTGTGTATACTACAAAACATCATAAAAAGCCAGGCCTGGAGGCTTGCACCCACGGTCCTAGCTGTGTAGAAGGCTGAGGGAGATGAATCCTTTGAGTCCTGAAGCTGAAGATCAATCAGAGCAATGCAGAAAGACCCTCACCTGAAAAATAAGATGAAATAAAATAAACTAGGGTCTGGAGAGATGGCTCAGCTGTTGAGAATATCTGTTACTCGGGCAATGGAACCAGGTTGGTTTTCTAGCCACCCACAGGATGGCTCCTATCCATCTGTAACTCCAGTTCCAGGAAATCAGATGACATCTTCTGACCTCTGTGGGCACTGCAGACATACCCGCAGGTGACACACTCATACACATGAAATAAATGAATCTTTAAAGAAAGAAAAAGGAAATGAAAGCTGAAAAGACAAGTGAAATGTGTCTCATCTCCAGCAGAATGTTATTTCTAGAGCACACTAAGATAAACGTTAAGGTTGTGATGATGACTATAAAAATAAAATTCTTATTAGAAAAGAGAGTTCTCCGTAGTGTGTTTGGAAATGTGGAAAAAAAAATATGGTAGTTGTTGTTTTTTGAAATTGATCATAAGATGTTCTCAAAAGCTGACTTCTGAATATCAAAAAATAGTGTTGCATAATTCATACATAATTTTCTCGGGAAAGGTTAATTATTTCCATAGAACTGAAAGTGGCCCACCAATATAAAGCAGAATGAACATCTCTTTTTAATTTGCTGTGCACTTGATACCCCCGTTCAACGTATGGGAAGGCTCGGTTGATGGTGTGCTTGCCTAGAGTATATGAATCACCATGTAAAAGCCAGTATGGTGGTACGCGCCTGTAACCCTCGCACCCTGGCTGACGCAGGAAGATCAGATGCAAGCTAAGTGTTGAGGATGAAAAGAAAACACTCATTCTCTGGTAGACAGCGTCCATTAGGATAGCTACCAGAAAACAATCTGGGTATAAACATCTCAGTCTCTCTGTCTCTGTCTCCAGAGTCTCCTGTAGATTAGGTTGCTCTCTGTGGAGGAAACTCAATGAAACCCATTATTGTTGTAAAAACAATATATGCCGATAGAACATAATAATATATAGTTCTAAAGAGCTGTGGATGTAGCTCAGTGGTAGAGTACTTGCCAAGCATACAGCAAGATCCTGTGTTCTAGAACAGCTCTAAAGCATTTTGTGTATGTATGTAGATATAACGTAAAAATGAGATTTTTTTTTTACCTTTTAAAGTTTATCTGTGTACAGATGTGTACAAATTTTTAAAAACTAAATGTACAATTCTTTTCTTTTTGGTGGGAGGGGGTTCCAGACACGGTTTTTCTGTGTAGCCTTGGCTGTCCTACAACTAGCTCTGTAGATCAGGCTGGCCTCAAACTCAGAAATCTGCCTCCCTCTGCTTCCTTGGAGTGCTGGGATTAAAAGTGTGTTCCATTACTGCCTGGCTGAATGTATAATTCCGAAGAACATGGAACTAGGTTCTGTCTATTGCAGCTGAAAGATGAAAATTGAAAGTTAATTAAGTCTGAAGCCCCAGGCTTGGGCATGTAC
This sequence comes from Montemys delectorum, assembly GCA_019843815.1. Lineage (NCBI taxonomy): Eukaryota > Metazoa > Chordata > Mammalia > Rodentia > Muridae > Montemys > Montemys delectorum. The sequence goes on from JADRCD010194014.1 coordinate 7,225, forward strand.
CTGATAGCAGAAGGGGGTGGACAAGGCTTGATTCAGTCATCAGCATTGCTCCCTCTAAAACTGAAGCTTAGGTGCAGCACAAATTGGAGTTCCTCGAGACACCTTCCTTGTTCATTCATCTGAAGCACTGGGGCTTTTAATTCAAGGTAGGGGCTTTGTCCTGTTGCACATCAGTGGATTTCGAAATTGCTTTGCTTCCAGTAGATCCATCATGTTCTGTTAAGTACGTAAGATCTGTAAGACACGAAAAGTGGACAGACGTTTAGGAAGAATCCTTTTCTGGCACTTAGAGATAATTCTCCCTCCACGAGGCTGGAGAGATGGTGCAGCACTTAAGAGCACTTGTTCCTGCAGAAGGCCCAGGCTCATTTCCCAGCATCCATGTAATAGCGCCCAACCATCCATAACTCCAGTTCCAGGGACTCAACATGTTCTTCTGGCCTGCAGGGCACTGCATGCGTGTGACGCACAGCCATACATGCACACAAAACACCCCCCCCCACACACACACAGAAATAAAATTGATTTTAAAAAGAAATAGTTCTTTCAAAGACTTTCCTGGTGTTTGTAGGAACACATTCACATACATTATCAGTTGAACCTTTGCACAGAAGCCCCACGTGATGCTTGCTATTCTCAGCCTTGTCTGTGAGCTAAAATTAGAACGAGGCTGACATTACTTTTCACTTGGTCACAGCCTGACAGAGAGTTTTAGTCATTTGGATCCACACGGAGGAAAAAAAAAAATCACCTTGTGATCTGATTCTAGCTGAAAATCGGGAGCTCTGGGCATGTTGGATGCAGCGTCCCGCCACGGTAAGTGCTTTTCTGAAACATTTTTCCTCCATTCCTTCTGCATAAAGGAATTGCCGATGATGATCTCACTGAAAAAGTGTACCAACTGAACATGGATTTAGCTTCTGAGCCATTTAAGGGGGCTGTAGTCACTCACATAGTCGTCATCCTCTGGAACACAAGAGATAGGCTTCCCTGCAAGTTAGAGTTTAAGATTGTGTTTCTTTGGCTGTTTAACTTTTGGGAGCAGCTGCCCCACTGATCTCTTGGCAGGCATGCTTGCCTCGCTGCTGTGCGGGGTGCCTTACCTTCACAAAGAAGTTAGATGTAGAAATGCCTTGTTACAAACTCGGTTTTTTTCTGAAGCAGATCTGTCATGTTAGGGAAACTAGTATTAGAGATGACCACTAATGTCAAGCAATGAAATAAGTTAACAAATGAGAGTTTATATAAAAAATAATACAATATGAAGATAGCTTGCATTAGTGAAATATTTTAATTTTATATTGTTGAAAGAATGTAGTACATACTTCAACTTTATTAACACCCGATACAATAAATTATAGATGACATACCTGGGCAGTTAGGTCCCCAGCACATGTTCTTCAAGGCTCCTCCCTCCCTCCTCCCACCTCCCCCTCTCGTCTTTTATCCATCAATTCTTGCCTGACTTCCTTTCTTTTCTTCTTTTATCCTTCCTTCCTTCCATCCTTCCTATTTTGGTAAGGTATTGTGATGTATCCTAAGTTGCAAAATTCCACAGTGCATTCATTTTATTATTACTATTATTAATTATTATACTATTTTGGAAAAATCATTGTTGGGGGACACTTGTTTATAGTGAGCAGGAATGTACAGACCTTGTATATCTCCTATGTTCTTCGAAAGTAGTTATGACCAACTTATAGTTCCACCGACGCACAGTACTAGGGTGAAATTCCACTCACTCAAACTTTCACCAATACTTAGTAAAGTCAGTTTAGTACAATTGGCCATTTTAATGGGGGTATGTATCGATAGTTTGCTATGGTTTTTTTGTTTGTTTGTTTGTTTTTTCGAGACAGGGTTTCTCTGTGTAGCCCTGGCTATCCTGGAACTCACTCTGTAGACCAGGCTGGCCTCGAACTCAGAAATCCACCTGCCTCTGCCTCCCAAGTGCTGGGATTAAAGGCATGCTCCACCATCGCCCGGCCAGTTTGCTATGGTTTAATCTACAGAATCTTAAAGCTAAGTATAATCTATGCTTTTTTTGCCATTTGGATTTCCTGGGGGTTTCCCACCTTACTGTTTTTTACTTGATTGCCTTTTTCCTTCTTTCTTCTTTTTTAAATGTTAAATGTAAACAACGGTTTTCACCACAACATCGTGATGCACACATGTAGCATGGGCTAGTCACAGTCGCACTTCCTGTGGGCTCTTTTGCTTCTGTACTCTCTGCCTTCTACATGAGCCTCTTCCTGCTTCCTAAAAGTTCTCCTACTCTTTCTCAAACAAATGTAAAAAAGATATTTACTTATTATGTTATTTCTAAAACACGTATTTCTGTGGAATTGTATACCACATATGTATTCCTGTGTGCATTCTGCGGAATTGAATGCCACATGCGTGTGGATGCCTTTGGAGGTCAGGAGAGGGCATCAGATCCCCATGAACTGGAGTTACAGGCAGTGGAGGACTCCTGACGTGGATGCTGGCAACCAAACTTCAGTCCTCAAGGGAGGAGCAAATGCTCTTGGTCATGGAGCTGTCTCTCTAGCCATCTTTAAAACAAAACAAAACAAAACAAAACAAAACAAAACAAAACAAAACCAAGCTTAATTAAGTTTCTTGTGTAAAAGCCTAATTTGTAGACACAGATCAGGCCTGGGGTCTCTGCATGTTGTCAAGCTTGGTGGCAAGCACCTTTACCCGCCAAGCCAGCTTGAGGGCCCCAGACTTACCTAAGATATCCATTTTTTTCATGTTCTGTTTTGTTTTGTTTTTTGGTTTTTTGGTTTTTTTAGTTTTTTTGAGACAGGGTTTCTCTGTGTAGCCCTGGCTGTCCTGGAACTCACTCTGTAGACCAGGCTGGCCTCGAACTCAGAAATCTTCCTGCCTCTGTCTCCCAAGTGCTGGGATGAAAGGCGTGCGCCACCACTGCCTGACATGTAGCCATTGTTTAATTACTTTTCCTTCGCTGGATGCAAGTCTAGTTGCAGGTTTTCCTTATCGTGAATGACATGGTCGCAAAGGAAGCAGGTTGGGCAGCAGTTCCTGCTCCGACTATGTGCGCTCCTTTAAGGATTAGTTTCCTCATATGAATACTAAAGGCAACCAAAATACTCATATCATATTTTACAGTATGATAAAATATGATATAGGTTTAAAATACAGTATGAGTTGTGGGGGCACACACCTTTAATCCCAGCACTTGAGTGGCAGAGGCAGGTGGAGGTGGAGTTCGAGGCCAGCCTGGTCTACAGACCGAGTTCCAGGACAGCCAGGGCTGTACAGAGAAAATCTGTCACAAAAAGTTAAAAAATAAAATAGTAAAGTAAAATAATAAAATAAGATATGGCATGCAAATATATATGGAATAGCTGGACATCCTGGTGTTTACCTCTGCTCCCACATACTTGGGAAGCTGAGGTAGGAAGAGCTTCAGCCCAGGAGTTTGAGGGCAAACTGGGCAACACAATGGACCCTGTCTCTGAGTAAACAGTGAAGGAAGGAAGAGAGGGAGGGAGGAAGGGAGGGAGGAAGGGAGGGAGGAAGGGAGGGAAAGAGGGAAGGAAGGGAGGGAGGAAGGAAGGGAGGAAGGAAGGGAGGAAGAAAGGGAGGGAGGGAGAAAAGAAGGAAGAAAGAAAGGGAAGGAGGGAGGGATAAATAAATAAATAAATAAATAAATGTATGTAGTTTTGGGAAGATACGGGTATTGTTATGGTGCTCATTAATATTCTGAAACATGATGTTTTCCTCCCGTCTGGTACACTTAGGTCTTTTCTGAGATGTCCTGTGACTCAGCTCTTAAGAACTTAATGAAGTAGACAACTTGACTACAATGTAGGAAAATCATGACAGAAAGTGTGGTTTGTACCGGGGCGGTCAGCGCTGTAAAGGAAGTCTGGGAAGAAAGAATAAAGAAATACCATGAAGATGTGAAGCGAGAGAAGGAATTTCAGCATAAGTATGCTGTGACGTTATTTTAGATTAGTGGAAACTCAAAAGCTCATATTTTGGGAATGACCATTTTAGTAAGAGCTTCACTGAATTTGACAGATTTTTATTTGCTAAAATCTCAAGATATTCTTCTTTAAGAAGCTTTACTTTTATTTTATGTGTATGTGTGTTTGAGTGCATGTAAGTCTATCCACATTCGTGCAGGTACCCGTAGAGACCAGAAGAGGGCATTGGCTCTCCTAGTACTGAAGTTGCAGACAGTTGTGAGCTGCCCTGTGGGTGCTGGGAACTGAATTCAGGTCATCTGGATGACAATCAAGGGCTTTTGACTAACTGAGCCATCTTTCCAACCCTTAAAAGAGTCTTTAAATTTTTTTTTCTATTATTGTTCTTATACGCATGGATATTCTGTTTTGCTTGCATGTATGTCTGTGTACCTCTTGCATGCAGTGCCCTTGGAGGCCAGAAGAGGGTGTTAGAGCCCCTGGGACTGAAATTATAGATGATAATGAACTACCATGTGAGTGCTGCAGAGTCGAACCTTGGTACATGAAAAAAATTTTAGAGGGTGTGGTGATTTGAATGAGAATAGCTCCCATAGGTTCCCATGTTTGAATGAATAGGTCTCAGCTAATGGAAGTGTTTAGGAAGGATTAAGAGGTGTGGCCTTGTTAGGGTAGGTGTAACCTCTGCTGGAAAAGGTGGGTCACTTTGAGGTTTCAAAAGCCAATGCCAGGCCTAGTCTTCCCCCTTCTCTCTGTCCCCCTTCCCCTCCCCTTCCCCTCTGTGTCCTCTCTCTCTCCCCTTCTCCCTCTCTGCATGCTGCCTGTGATCAGGAGGTAAAAATCTCTCAGCTAATGTTCCATCACCATTCTTGTCTGCCCCCCCTCCCCACCCACGATGACTATGGACTACTAACCCTCTAAAACTATAAGCAAGCCCCAAATTAAATGCTTTCTTCTATAAGAGTTACCTTGGTCATGGTGTCTCTTCACAGCAACAGAATCCTAAAGCAACCGGGAAAGGAAAGCTTTGGGGAGTCGGGGAGATAGTTCAGTTGGTCAAGAACTTGCTTTACAACCTTGAGGACCTAAGTTCAATTCTCAGCACTCACATAGTAAAGCCAGGCATCATGGCACTAAGCATGCAATTTCAGTGCCAGGGAGGCAGAGATAAGAGGATCTCTGGGGCGTCCTGATCAGCCAGTCTAGTCTAATGGGTAATAATTTCAATATTCCAAGATAATGGACGATACTGTCTAAAAGGTGGTGTATGATGTTTCTAAGGATGGCACTGGTATGCTCCTGTGGCTCCTACATACATGTACCTGCATCTGTACACAGATGTACATCTGTACAAACACATGAACACACATGCATTTTTAAAAAGACATTGATAGAGAAAGGAGGTGCCCGGAGCAGTAAGCAGAAAGATTGTGTGTTGCACAGGCTCTTCTTCCAGAATGGAAAAAGCATGTCTTCTCACCTCTAGCCTTGATGACCTTGACTGCCTTCGGCCAGTACCTGGAATTCCTCAAACTTGCTATTTGTCTACAACATAACCTTCCCAGCAACACACATGCTTTGCTGAGTTGATGTACAGAACTAAACAGGGGCAGCACCAGGACGGACAGGCAAGCAGATATCTGTGTGTTCCAGGCTAATGAGGGCTACATAGTGAGAACTGTCTCAAAATAATAATAACAATAACAATAATAATAATGATGATGATGATGATGATGATGATGATGATGATGATGATGATAAACAACAGAGGCATCACACACAGAGTTGTGTGATGGTCATCAGACCTTCTGGGTTCTGTGAGTCTAAAGAAACCTGGTAACACATTTCCCTCGCATGCATGAGGACCTAGATTCAATCCTCAACAATGAAAAAAAAAATCTAAGGAAAGATTATCAGGTAATATCTCAAATTCTTAAGAACATATTTTCTTTAGAGTTTAAAATTCCAGGTACAGAAGGGGAAGTAACTGGACAAAGGTCAACTCCCAAAGGAGTGACTACTTTACAACAGAACATTCGTGGTGCTGACCACATTTATCATTCTTGCAAAGCAACCTTTTATCTGATTTCTTTTTTTAAACAATTTTTCTTTCTAAATGTTTGTTTGTTTGTATGAGTGATCTGTCTTTACACACACCAGAAGAGGGAATCAGATCCCATTACAGATGGTTGTGAGCCACTATGGCATTGCTGGGAATTGAACTCAGGACTTGTGGAAGAACAGCCAGTACTCTTCACCACTAAGCCGTTTCTCCAGCCTTTTTTCACTCCGATTTATTATGTATTTTCTGGGTATTTGTATTTTGCCTGCAGGCATGTCTGTGCAAGGGTGTGAGATCTTGGAGTTACAGACACTTGTGAGCTGCCATGTGGGTGCTGGGGACTGAACCCAGCAAGTGCTCTGGAAGAGCAGTCAGTGCTCTTAACCACTGAGCCATCTTACCAGCCCTCATCTGATGTCTAATGCCATTGGCTTAGTAGTTATTTTTTTTCCAAATTACATATAAGTACACCCCCTCTTGTCTTTCTTCCCTTCAGCCCATCTCATTCACTCTTTACCCTTTGCTCTCTCAAACACATCTATGGCATGGTCAAAATATGACATTTTTGTTTATTAAACTATGGTTGAAATGTGAAGATTTAGCAATAAATAATAAAGTAAATAAATAATACCTTGTATAATAGTGAGAATAATTTTTTAAAGATTTATTTTATTTCTTTATTTTATGTGTATGAGTACACTGTATCTGTACAGATGGCCATGAGCCATCATGTGTGTGGCTGCTCTCCAGCCCCAATCGCTCCAGCCCCACTCGCTCCGGAGTAATTCACTGTAGCTGTCTTCAGACGCACCAGAAGAGGGCGTCCGATCTCATTACGGGTGGTTGTGAGCCATCATGTGAGCTGGGATCCGAATTCAGGACCTTCTGAAGAGCAGTCAGTGCTCTTACCTGCTGAGCCATCTCGCCAGCCCCGAAAATAATTTTTTTTTTTTTTTTTTGTTTTTTGTTTTTCGAGACAGGGTTTCTCTGTATAGCCCTGGCTGTCCTGGAACTCACTCTGTAGACCAGGCTGGCCTCGAACTCAGAAATCCACCTGCCTTTGCCTCCCAAGTGCTGGGATTATAGGCGTGCGCCACCACCGCCCAGCTCCGAGAATAAATTTTTAACCATTAAAAAAATAATAAGAGTCGAGGTTCTAGGAGTAGAAGGAGCACAGGGCACCTGGAGACGTTGCCCATTAAGGGACAACTGTCCTCTATTTCTTTCACTGCTGCAACAGGCCTTTTGAATGCTGTTACCTATGAGTAAAAGACGTTCTGCTCTCTTAGGCTAGTGCGGATCTGGGAAGACCGAGTAAGTTTAACTAAGCTAAAAGAGAAGGTGACCAGGGAAGATGGAAGAGTCATTTTAAGGATAGAGAAAGAAGAATGGAAGGTAAGTGTAGAAGCTCTAGACGTATTTCTTGATTCTTCACCTTTGCTGTTGCATGATGGCCTGAGAGCACACGCTGCAACTGTAGTGAAGAGGGAACAGCACGAGGGAATCTGGACAACATGAACAGAAGAGAAACACAGAACACATGGCTTGTTTCTTGGTTAAAGAGTGTCTGTGCTCCCCCCGCCCCGCCCTGCCCCGCCCCGCCCCACCTCAACTCCAGTCTCTTGGTTATTTGTCTAAATTCTTACTTTTTGACAGGATTAAAACCAAACCAAACCAGCAACAATAAAAGAGGCTAGAAGTGGTGGCTCACACCTTTAATAGCAGCATTTGGGAGGCAGAGGCAGGTGGATCTGTTAGTTCAAAGCCAGCCTAGTCTACAGAGTGCTCTAGGATAGCCAGATCTCTGTAGAGAAACCCTGTCTCAAAACAAACAAACTCGTATAAGACTTAATAATTAACGTGGAAGAGAAATTCAAGTTACTGAAATGGTTTTTTTTTGAATATTATAATTTTCTCTGTGTGTGCTGGGGATGGTTTTAAGAAAATGTTTCTTTGTGTGACATTGGCTGTCCTGGAACTAGCTGTGTAAATCAGGCTAGCTACAAAAATCCACCTACCTCTGCCTCTCTAGTGCTGGGATTAAAAGTGTGTGCCAGTTTCTGGCTATTATAAATAAGGCTGCTATGAACATGGTGGAGCATGTATCCTTATTACATGTTGGAGCGTCTTCTGGGTATATGCCCAGGAGTGGTATAGCTGGGTCCTCTGGTAGAACTATGTCCAATTTCCGGAGGAACTGCCACACTGATTTCCAGAGTGGTTGTACCAGCTTGCAATTCCACCAGCAATGAAGGAGTGTTCCTCTTTCTCCACAATCTCTCCAGCATCTACTGTCACCTGAGTCTTTTATCCTAGCCAATCTGACTGGTGTGAAGTGGAATCTCAGAGTTGTTTTGATTTGCATTTCCCTGATGACTAAAGATGTTGAACATTTCTTTAGGTGCTTCTCAGCCATTCGGTGTTCATCAATTGAGAATTCTTTGTTTAGCTCTGTACCCCATTTTTTTAATAGGGTTATTTGGTTCTCTGGAGTCTAACTTCTTGAGTTCTTTGTATACATTGGATATTAGCCCTCTATCAGATAATGGATACAGAAACTGTGGTACATCTACACAATGGAGTACTACTGAATGTTTTGGCAGCATATGTATAGTAGAGGATTGCAAATTTGATCATCAATAGGAGGAGAGGGCCTTGTGAAGGTTTTATGCCCCAGTGTAGGGGGATGCCAGGGCCAATAAGTGGGAGAGGGTGGGGTGGCAGGCATGGGAGGGGGGAAGCAACAGGGGTTTGTTCTTGTTGGTTTTGTTTGTTTGCTTGTTTGTTTTTTGGAGGGAAAACTGGGAAAGGAGAAATTTACATGTAAATAAAGAAAATATCTAATAAAAATAAAAGTGTGTGCCACCACTACCTGGCCTGAAATATTCACATTTTCAATTATGTATGTGTTCTTGGATAGTCTTGGATAGTCGTTCATTAGGACAGACTTCTATGTGTGTCCATGATTGATCAAAATATGGCATTTTTGTTTATTATACTATGGTTGAGATGTGAAGAACAATAAATGATAAAGTAAATAAATACTAACTTGTATAAAACTAAGAATAAATCTTTAACAATTAAAAAATAATAAAAGTCAAGGTCCTAAGAGTAGCACAAAATACCTGGAGATATTGCCCATTAAGGGACAACTGTCCCCAAGTGCTTCTATAGATCCTATATTGTCCCAGCAGGGTGGTTCACGCTAGATATAATAAATAGCTCAGGCAATGTACTGATTGTTTACATATTTTTTACTCTAGACTCTCCCATCTTCTTTACTGAAACTGAATCAGCTACAGGAATGGCAACTTCATAGGACCGGATTGTTGAAGATCCCTGAATTCATTGGAAGATTCCAGCACCTCATTGTCCTAGACTTATCCCGGAACACAATTTCAGAGATCCCCCGAGGAATCGGTAAGAACACTGCTTTCGTTCCTCTGCTGTCTTATCTACCTGCCAGTGTGCTTCCCTCTTTTCAGATCCCCCATCCCCAAATACATGGAATACAGATCTTATCTTTATATATCTGTGAAACTTGAAAACATTTTAAATGTTTCATCTAATTAAGTCTTCAGAGGATCCAAACTTCTGGAATTATTGGGGTGATAGATAATTTCAGTGAGAGAATATTTCCAAATATTCTGTATATTTCGAAAACAGAATTTCTCCATTAACTATCTTAGAAGACCCTGAGGGCAAGAAGGCAAGAAAGTTTATCAAACTGTGGGACAATGTCCCCACCCACAACATGGCTTAGGATGTAGTATGCTGTTTATGGGGTTTGTGTTGAAGATCAAGCCCAGGTTCTGGTATACGGCAGACAGGGACTGTGCCATTTACTGTCACCTTGATCCGGAGTCCATAGTAGATAAAGTAGAATGGAAAGACTACTGCCCCTCCCTTGTGGAAAGATGGGAAGAGGGAAGAATAAAATAACTGAATTTGCCAATGTGCAAGTAATTTAAGTATGTAAGTAGCTCCTGGTGACAGGAAGCACTGATCCATCTGCTTCCTGTATTGTTGATGTTGTTGTGTAGGACTGCTCACTAGACTTCAGGAACTGATTCTTAGCTACAACAAAATCAAGACTGTCCCCAAAGAACTGAGCAACTGTACCAGCTTGGAGAAGCTAGAACTGGCTGTGAACAGAGATATAAGCGACCTCCCACCAGAGGTCAGAAAAATCTAAACCTCTGTTTTGTTTGCTTCTACTAATAATAATCTCAGGCATGTGATTGTTGAAAAAAACTCATGAAGCAATGTTACAAATTTTATTTTAGAAATAGAAATACTTAGTGAAAAGCATTTTTTTTTTAACTAGAAGGCGAATATTTCATTAGGACAAATTCTACTTGGCATAAAAGATTCCTCTATTCTTGTTATTGTCCTGCACTGTTTGGTGACTGGGTTTCTCTCTTTGAAGAACTGTATTTACTTAATTTAAAATCCCCATAACAAGGAGAAGCCTGGGTTGTATAGTGGTTATTCATACATGCTTACATATTTTGGCCATGGTAAGGATTGAATTCAGGGTCTCATGCATGGTGAGCAGACACTCTGCTACTGAACTGCATCCCAGCCTTTGGTGACTTGCCTGCCTGCCTGTCTGCCTGCCTGCCTGCCTGCCTGCCTGCCTGTCTGTCTGTCTGTCTGTTGTGAGGCAGAATCTGATTGTACAGCTCACTGTGGCCTTGAACTCCCTCTTTTGTTTAGGCTGGTCTCAAACTCCCAATTCTCACACCTTAGCTTTTTAAGTGCTAGAATTGGAAGCATATGTCTGTGAATTTTAATCCACTTAATGTTTTTTTGATTAAGTATGTATGTGGTTATTATGAAAAGCAGACAATGAGAAAATAGAAAATCTCCTTTCCTGGTTGATTTTTATAGTGTGCTAACTCCTGAAACAGACAGAACATAACCCACGAATTGTGGGAAGTGTGCTTCATAATGACGTCCTAGGCTTTACCAAATACAAAGGCTCCTTCCTGCCTTTCATTCAGTTGACAAAGACAGCTGTGTTATCTTCCAAATGAACAAATTATCTTAGAATCAGTAAGAAGTTTCTTTTTTTCTGCCTTGAAAACAATGACTTTGCAAGACCAAAATTAAGAAAAAGTAATTACATTCAAAACAAAAGGTACAAGTCCATTTTCTTACTTTGAGTATGTAAGACTTTTCTTTCCCAAACCATTGGACATGTTATCAGTGATGGTCCCTCCTCCCAGTTTGGTCTTCCAAACATAGCACGTGTCTTTCATCATATGTTGGCTTTATTTAGTGAAAACATGAGAAAAATGGTGGCAGGAACAAATTACATATGTAGGAAGGCCAGTACATATGATTTGTGAAACTTGTGATTTTGTTTCCAGGAATAGGCTCTGTCACTAACAAGCTATGTGAACTTGGACATGTTATCAATGTGAACTTGGACATGTTATCAACCATTCTCTTCATCTTAGATTCTTAAGGAAACATGTTACTGTTGTGTGACAAGACATTTCCTGGGCATATGCAACACAGTCTACTCCCAGAGAGGGAGCCCACAACAGATCAAAACACAGGTACCACTGAAGTCCAGCTTGGTAGAACCATGAGTCTCACCAGGGTTCCTTACGTGACTATGTAGGTAAAATAACTCGCAGACAGTGGCATTACCAAAGCCCACCCCTGCACAGGTGACAGCTCACTAAAGCTGGGAACCTGGAGTACGCTGCACAGCCTGCAGATAGCTCTACAAGTTGGAGGGTGTCCTTTCCAAGTGACAAAGCTGGTCTAAACCTCTTCCAGGCAGCTGGTCTGGTGTCAGAGTTCTCTTTGATTTTTTTTCCCCACAACAATTCTTGGCTTGTCTTGAGAGGATGCTCGGCCATCTTTATTGTTTACTCTTGGGATAGAGGGATCTAGTGAATCTGGTCAGTTTCAGGTATTTCTTGGAGCTAATTTAAATTAAATTGTTTATCTTCTTGTTTAAGGAACTTCTCTGTAGGACGAATGTTTCAATATCAGAAGAAACTGCTACTGAAATAGAAGAAATACTCTTCTGAGATCTTGAGTCCAGGACCATTTAAACACACAGTGTGTCCTCTAAGTAGCTATGTGTGTGGTCTTGGGCACACCCTTTTATATTGTATTTCTGTCTTCACATACAATGCTGTTAGGTTTATCATCTTTTCAATCTTCTATAATAAAAATATTCTAGATAGATGTTGTGGCTTTAAACCCCAGCACTTGCGAGGTAGAGACAGGTAGAGCTATTTTTCTTGGCTAGCCTGGTCTACATAGCAAGTGACAGGCTTGCCAACGCTACAAAGTGAGACCCTGTCTCAAGAAAACAAAACAATAAAAAGGGATTCTAGTACTACTGAGGGGCCAGCAATTAGAAACATCTCTGTCAGACATTAAATTTTACCTACCTCATATGTACACGTACCTGATAGCATAAACACCTTTCTATACTCCACATTGAATCATTTGAAAATTGGAAAAGTCTGAAACGGTTTTCAAGAATTCATTTTTTATTCTTGGCTTGAATTTAAAAGCTAGAGAAACAGCATGACCTACTAAATGGAATCCTGCTGCTTTGTGTGTGTGTGATGTATGTGTGTATGTATGAGCATGTGTGTGTGTGTGTGTGTGTGTATGTGTGTATGTATGTATGTGTGTATGTATGTGTGTATGTATGTATGTATGTATGTATGCATGTATGTATGTATGCATGTATAAGCCAGATGTCCTCAGGTGTCTTCCCCAATCACAGCCACTTGGCCCCTTGTGTCCCTGCTTCCCAGCACTGGGGTTTCAGGAATGCTATTGCATCCAACTATTTACTTAAGCACTGAGAATCCAAATTCAGGCCCTCATGATTACACTGTGAACTGTTTACCCACTAAGCCATCTCCCCATCCTGCCTTTTTCACTAACTAAAAAATTCTATATTTGTGTGCTTCTTGGTGAAGATGGGACAGAAGGAGTTCAAAATACAGAACCTTGGCAACCAAATGGATAGGCTGTTTTGTAAATGGTAACTAAATTCTTTTATCTTAAAACATTCAGTAGGGTAAAGAGGGAAGGAATTTTGTGTCTTTAGGTCTATAAAAACTTAAGTTCAGGGCTGGAGAGATAGCTCATAGGTTAAGAGTACTGACTGCTTTTCCGAAGGTCCTGAGTTCAATTCCCAGCAACCACATGGTGGCTCACAACTATCTGTAATGGTATCTGATGCCTTCTTTTGGTGTGTCTGAAGACAGCTACAGTATATTCATATAAATAAATATTTAAAAAAAACCCTTAAGTTCATCTACTTACATGACCTTTTTGAGCCATTTTATTCCTAAAACAGAAATACTGTCAGCCTCTGTGTGGTGGTTGTCGTAATAACTCACTAACATGATTATTTAAGTGCCACAGTGAGCCACTTACATAATTAGGTTTTACACACAAAAGTGGGGAACAGAAGTAATTTAATAGATATTTTAGATTAAAAAAACTGGATCTCTAAGCATCACTATGAGACATTTTAAAATCGATCTGGGCATGGTGGTGCAGACCTTTACGAAGTGCTCTGGAGGCAGAGGCAGTTGAATCTTTATGAGTTGGAGGCTACAAGTTCCTGACTAGCCAGAGCTACATAGTGATAACTCTTTCAACAAACATTCTAAAAAAGAGGAAATGAGTCAGAGGAAAGAGCAAGTAAAAGAAATGTAAGTTCGACATAATCCTTAAATGTAAGAACCATAGCCAGGCAGTGGTGGCACATACCTTTAATCCCAGAGTTCAAGGCCAGCCTTGCCTACAGATGGAGTTTCAGGATAGCCAGGGCTACACAGAGAAACACTGACTCAAAAAAAAAAAAAAAAAAAAAAAGAGTAAGATTAAGAACCATGAAATAATACATTTTATGGGAAAATATAATGAATTAGAAATGTAAATATATCCATAAGTGTGTGCATAGTAATGACAGACTTCCGATTCGGGACAGGCACTGGCCCTGAGAAGCAGAGCAACAGAAGGCACTGCCATAGCAGTATGTTCTTACTTGTAGGCTGAGCACAGTGCTGTGTGGTACAGAGCTTGCAGTCAGCCATTGCCCTTTAACACAGAATTGATTTTAATTTTTTCTTATCATTTATTTGTTTATTTATTTTAAACTCCAGATTTTATTCCCCTCCCAGTCCACCCTTTGACTGTTCCACATCCCATACCTCCTCCCCGCCTCTCATCTCCACAAGGATGTCCTATCCCCCTGTCCCCCCACCAGACCTCTAAACTTCCTGGGACCTTCAGTCTCTTGAGGGTTAGGTGCATCTTCTCTGACTAAACCCAGACCTGGCAGTCGTCTGCTGTATATGTATGGGGGCCTCATATCAGCTGCTGTATGCTGCCTGGTTGGTGGTCTAGTATCTAAGAGATCTTGGGGGTCCAAGTTAATTGAGACTGCTGGTGCTCCTAGAGGATCGCCTTCCTCCTCAGCTTCTTCTAGCCTTCCCCTAATTCAACCACAGGGGCCAGCAGCTTCTGTCCATCAGTTGGGTGCAAATATCTGCATCTGACTCCTTCAACTGCTTGTTGGGTTTTTCGGAGGGCAGTCATGATAGGTCCCTTTTCGTGAGTGCTCCATAGCCTCAGTAATAGTGTCAGGCCTTTGGGTCTGTCGCTGAACCTTCTTTTCCTCAGGCTCCTCTCCATTTCCATTCCTGCAGCTCTTTCAGAGAGGAACAATTATGAGTCAGAGTTTTGACTGTGGGATGGCAACCTCATGCCTCACTTAATGCTCTATCTTTCTGCTGGAAGTGCGCTCTACAAGTTCCCTCTCCCCAATTTCATCTAAGGTCCCTTCATTTGAGTCCTGAGTCTCTCACCTCTCTGGTACATTCTGGAGGTCCCCCCAACCTCCTACCTCCCAAGGTTGCCTGCTTCCATTCTTTCTGTTGGCCCTCAGGGCTTCAGTCCTTTTCCCCAATGCAACACCGGATCATGTTCCCTCTCCCCAAACCCCAACCCCCTTTCCCTCCCAGGTCCTTCTCCTCCCCCCCACCTTGTGGCTGCTTTCTTCTCCATCCTAAGTGGGACTGAGACATCCTCACTTGGGCCCTTCAGCTTGTTGACCTTTTTGAATTCTGTGGACTGTATCTTGGGTATTCTGTTTTTTTTTTTTTTTTTTTTTTTTTT
>JADRCD010194014.1:22519-40888 GCA_019843815.1 Montemys delectorum
GATGTCCTCATTCCTAATAGCTGAGTAGTATTCCATTGTGAAAACGAACCATTTTCTGTATCCATTCTTCTGTCGTGGGACATCTGGGTTGTTTCCAGCTTCTGGCTATCACAAACAAGGCTGCTATGAACATAGTGGAACACGTGCCCCTGTGGCATGGTGGGGCATCTTTTGGGTATATTCCCAAGAGTGTTATTACTGGGTCTTCAGGTAGATCTATTTCCAGTTTTCTGAGGAACCTCCAGACTGATTTCCAGAGTGGTTGTACAAGTTTGAAATTCCACAAGCAATGGAGGAGTGTTCGTCTTTCTCCACATCTTCTCCAACATGCGTTGTCACCTGAGGTTTTGATCTTAGCCATTCTGATTAGTGTAAGGTGAAATCTCAGAGTTGTTCTGATTTGCATTTCTCTGATTACTAAGGACTTTGAACATTTCTTAAAGTATTTTTCAGCCATTCAAGATTTCTGTTGTGAATTCTTGGTTTAGTTCTATACCCCAGTTTTTGATTGGGTTGTTTGGTTTTTTGGTGATTAACTTCTTGAGTTCTGTATATGTTTTGGATATTAGCCCTCTATCAGATGTGGGGTTAGTGAAGATTTTTTTCCCAATCTGTAGGTTGCTGATTTGTCTTACTATGTCCTTTGCCTTACAGAAGCTTTCCAGTTTCAAGAGGTCCCATTTATCAATACTTGATCTTAGAGCATGCACCATTGGAGTTCTGTTTAGGAAATTTTCCCCTGTGCCAATGAGTTCAAGGTTCTTTCTCACTTTCTCTTCTATTAGATCCATTGTATCTGGTTTTATGTGGAAGCCCTAGATCCACTTGGACTTGAGCTTTGTGCAGGGTAACAAATCAGAGTTCTTATGGAGTAAGCTCAGTGTTTGGGATAATGAATGCAAGTAAGTCGGTTAGACTTGTTACCTTCAAGATTACGTTTTCCCAGAAAATTCTCAGTCATTGGATGAAAGTAAAGAGGAGAGATGGTTCCTGGGGTGGGGACACTTTTGTCACACAGGTCCTATTAATCCTGGAATGTATTTATCTTAGAAGACAAATTGTGTCTGAAATTTTTTTATTTCATTTTACTTTGGCCCAGGTTTATTTGCTTGTTTTGTTTTGTTTTGTATTGTTTTGTTGAAAGAGGTTCTGATATGTAGCTTTGGCTGTCTTGGAACTTACCACATAGACCACATGGCCTTGAACTCCACAGCCTTTTGCCTCTAGTGCTGGGATTGAAGGTGTGAGCCAGCGCACCTACCCATCTCACCTTTCTGAGACAGTGCCTTTGTAGGCCCAGCTGCCCTCAGTCTCTAGGACTTAGCGGCATGTACCATGATGCCCAGGTTCAATTATCCTTACATGTTATTTAATGTGGACTCCTGTGTCTAAATAAAGCTCAGGTGGAATGCTGGAAGCCATTCAGCTTTATGTGTGATTTGTTGTGGACTACTACTTTAAACAAACCTCACAGAACAGGAACTTTTTATATGAAATCGCTCATCAGTGTGCATCTTCTAGTAATTTACTGGGGATGACTACTTAAAATCCTCACTTTTGCCAGGCAGTGGTGGTGCACACCTTTAATCCCAGCACTTGGGAGGCAGAAGCAGGCAGATTTCTGAGTTTGAGGCCAGCCTGGTCTACAGAGTGAGTTCCAGGACAGCCAGGGCTACACAGAGACACCCTGTCTCGAAAAACAAAAATCAAAAAGCAAAGCAAAACAAAACAAAACAAAATCCTCCCTTTCCTCTTTAGCTCAGCAAACTGTTAAAACTCACTCACCTTGACCTGAGTATGAACCAGTTCACTACAATCCCTCTTGCCGTGTTGGACATGCCTGCCCTCGAGTGGCTGGATATGGGAAGCAACAGCCTGCAACAGCTTCCTGACACACTAGATAGGTAAGATTGACTTTCGGCTACCTATGATCCAAAGCCACCTATGAAAAATAAGAAGCAATAAGCCAGACAACTAGGAGCCCAGGAATAATCACAGCAGACTCAGCTAGTTTGAAACTTATTCTTTCAGCCGCCTGTCTTCATTATTATGTAGAAGGTTCTGGGGAGGGGAAAACTGCTTTCAAAACATTGACAACATGCTGCAGTAACAACATGCACCAGATAGGACATGCCAGGCACTGTGTAGTGTGTTGCGTGCCAGGCACTTCTCTTATGCAACAAAAGGATGAGGGAAAGCATTGCAGAGATGTTTGTTAAACAGACCCAAGTCTCAGCATGTGGCGTTAGTTGGATTTGAACCAGGAATCTTGGCCTGAATCCAACATTGCCATGCCCAGAATGGGCATATCACTAGTTTCTGAATTTTAAGATTCATATTAGGTGACATTTACAGCTGTTCATTTAGACAACTATGAAAAACATGACATGTAAATGTTGATTTCATTTCTGCTAATGGATGAAAGCTAATCTTTAGTGAATTCCCTGATGTAATTTCCCTGACAATTAGGTAGTAAGAAAGAATGAAGTCTGTTAAATCAATAAATGTATTTTACTAAGTTAAATAATAATTAAGTGAATAATTTAATTTAGTTGCCTAAAAATTAAATGTTAAATGTTCCAAATGATGAGTCCAGATTTTCTTATCTAAGGTGACTTACTTCAGAATTCTAATTTTCCAGAATGCAAAGTTTACATACACTGTGGCTGCAGAGGAACGAAATAACATGCCTGCCAGAGACAATCAGAAATATGAAAAACTTAGGGACTCTTGTTCTCAGCAACAACAAACTACAAGAGATCCCAGGCTGCATGGAAGAAATGACGAATCTGAGGTAAAAGGGTGTTAGAGCACAGCCAGACTGACTCCTGGAAGGAGAATGGAGTAAAACAGACTCCAACCAATACATTTGGGTTGTGGTTTACATGACTCTGTCTGTCTGTGTGTATTTAAAACTTACTTTTGTGTACAGTTGTCTTGCCTGTGTAGCACTTGTGTGCCTTATGTCCATGCAGGGCGTAAGAGGACATTAGATCTCATGGAACTAGACTTACAGGGGGTTGGGCTGCCATGTGTGTTCTGGGATTAGAACCTAGGTCCTGTAGAAAAGCAGCCAGTGCTCTTAACTATTGAGCTATTTCTTCAGCTCAAAAAAAAAAAAAAATTTAAACATATTTTCCAATGTTGGAATTCAATAATTTCATGAATGTGATTCATGTAACACCAATCTAGCTTATTCAAGAACTCTTGAAGCTAAAACAGTAGGGGATTTATGAATTTAAAGAAATGGCTTTTGTTGGTGACATTATTACATACATCTCTTTATACTGCCAATAAACATCCTTTGCAATACAAAACCCCCCAAAATAAAGTAGTTATCATTTTCCCTCTTCATAACTACATGTAGGCACAGGTAATTTATATAGTCTAAGGAAAGCAGACTTTTTTGGGCTACTTAGTAGAACTCCAATAAAATGTAATTTTCTTGATAGAGTGAAGCAATGGATACCTGAACTTAAAACTCCCACAACCAAAGTCATTCATGTATTGACTCATCTAGCAACTTTTAACTTTGTACTTGATGGTGAAGGCACAGATCCATAAAAATCCATAAAAACTGTATTTGTAGCATTAATCATACACTTGTGATATAACTTGCTCACATTAAACATATTATGAGCTAATAGGTGTCTTCGTGAGCTTTTTTTTGGGGGGGGGATACTGTTTCTTCTAGCAAAGAAACTTATAGATTCATGGATATATTAGATCCCAGCAAGATACTGTTATTGAAAATAGTAAAAAATTACTATTAAAAAATAGTAATTCGGCCGAGTGTGATGGTGCATGCCTTTAATCCCAGCACTTGGGAGGCAGAGGCAGGCGGATCTCTGAGTTCAAGGCCAGCCTGGTCTACAGAGTGAGTTCCAGGACAGCCAAGGCAACACAGAGAAACCCTGTCTCAAAAAAACAAAAACAAAATAGTAATTCAATATGCTGTCATTTGATCTTTCTCCAGGGAAATATATGTACATGCACTTCTATGGCACCTATAAAAACACTGTTTTCTGGTGAACTGCTAGGTTTGTCAACTTTCGAGACAACCCACTAAGAGTGGAAGTGACACTTCCTCCCAGTGACAACACAGATGGAGAGGAAGAACAGGAGCTATTTGGGCTTCAGTTTATGCATGCATACATACAAGAGTCACGGAGAACAGGTATGAGGTTTGAACAACACAGATGAAATATTTTTTAAGAAAATGTGTACCTAATTAAGTTCTACCTTGTCCTCCTTTTATGGGTTTCTCATCCTATGTTGTTGTCTCTATCAAACTGTGGTCATTCTGGCCAACACTGAATGAGGGGAAAAGGAATTTTGATTCTGTTCATAATTTTGATAAGTACTAGGGGAGAAGTTGTGAAAACAGCATTTCAAATGGAATGAAGGAAATGCTTCTTCAGCCAGGCATTTGCCACACAGTCAAGTGAAGTGACACGTCCGTATGCTTGTTTCTCTCTGTAAATGCACTTCTCCAGGGCTGGGACTCACATCATGGCAAGCAGCCAGTCACTGAGATACAGCTACGCCCTCAGTGTGGGTTCTAATTCACTTGTTTTGTGTGTCTGTCTGTGCGGCATGTGCATGAAGGGCTAATGCTGATCTGCATGGGGCTAATGTCAGGTCCCCTGGAACTGGAGTTACGGTTGTTAGCTGCCATGTGGGTGCTGTGGAAAAGCTCATCTTCCTGTGGACATGCTCCCAAGTACTGAGCCATCTCTTCGGGCCCCCAACTCCATTTGATTCTTAAAGAATCATTACTTTTGGGGGCTAAAGAGATGGCTCAGTGGTTAAGAGCACTGACTGCTCTTCCAGAGGTCCCCAGCAACCACATGGTGGCTCACAACCATCTGTAACAGGATCTGACACCCTCTTCAGATGTCTCTGGAGAGCAACAATATACTCACATAAAATAAATAAATAAATGTTTAAAAAAAAAAAAAGAATCATTACTTTTGTCTACCAAGTGGTAGACATGCCAGATTGGGCACGAACAGACCTTCCTCATTATTCTGGTTTTTCTATAATCTACAAGTAATAATTAAAAAGTAATTTGATCTGAGGTGAAAAATACTGAGAACATGGACTTTGTTCAACACTTTGAATATGAGGAATAATATACAGACTACAACCATGTAATCTCATAATTTAGGATTAAACATTTCTATAATCAAAGTTTTTAAAATTAAAACAAAATCAGAGGAATATGGCAAAGAGCACTATCTTGTTAATAAAAGCACCGAAATACTAGTATAGAAACACCTGCTTTGTAATCAATACAAATGTAAAGAGTTATGGATGGAAAAGGAAGATTTTTAGCTCCTTCCAGGTACCAAATAGTTCCTTTGAAAGGAAGAGCAACCAGAGAGAACAGGGACAGCCTTTCTGCTAGAAGCCCTTCAGACTGCATAGGAATATTCACTTTGGAAGGAGCCACTGGAGCTGCTTGTAGAAGCAACAGTGTGAATGACAAGCTCGGGGAGGGTCAGCAACAAAGTGCAAAACAGTTTGTGGCCTAGTTTTGGAAAAGAGAGGACAATAGCAGCGTCAAGCAGGACACAGAATTGATAATTATGGAAAAATCTGTTCGCATCTCCAGCAACTGGATGGTAGTACCCTGCTGGGGAATGGAGGAACTGAATCTGGTTTGGTGGGCAGGATGAGGGAGAGGCTGAAGATGAGTGGCAATTTTAGCAGTGAGTTTGAGATACCCGTGGGACATGTATGATGCATTAACTGTGGATGTGAAGTTCAAGGCAGCCTGCTAAGCATGAAGTCTGAAAGTCAAGAAATTGCGATTTAACTCATTAACATTCTAACGAGGCAAGAAAAAAAGGGTGGACAAATAGGAATCTTCTCTTACAGTCAGCACTTGAAGCACAAGCTATTTCCCCATAATCTACTCAACCGTTATCAGAATGTGTAATTGAGCAGATGGCTCATAAGACGGCTTCAGTATAGTTTTTGGGTATGCTGTATGTCTTCTGAAACACAGCTAAGACGATGCCCAGGGGAGACTATTTTTATTTCTGGGCATGCATTTTTAAGTGGTATAAGACAAATATTGTGACACTAATGATGTTTATGACATAAGGATAATTCTTAAACAATGAATTATCTCCATTTGTGTTTTTCTGATTGGGAAGTATGAGCAATTAACTTAAGAATGATTAATATAAAAAAAAGAATGATTAATATATGTTAACAACATTTGACAAAATAAAACATAAAGCAACAATTTAAACAAAAATGATAAAAGTAAGTATAAAAATAGATTCATGAATTGTTGTTATATCTATTCGATATTTACTCTGTGTGGAGCCTTTATAGAGGCGTACCTTATCTCACGTGATACCCACAACCTTGTGAGGTAGGTTTAATACTGCCACGTCATCCTTATTTTAAGAGAAGAAAATGAAGCACAAGGAGATCACGTAACTTGCCAGCTGGGAGGCGGTCCTGTTGGAATTTAAGCCTAAGGACAACACATAAGATTAAAGCAGAAAGGCCAGGAATTTAAAATGCCTTTCACACCTTACTTATTATTCATGATGCCAGAGGCTTACCACATACAACAGGGACCTCAGTGTCACTCTAGCGGCTAAGGTCAGTGATTCTGAATCTCTGCCTTTGCATCTTTACCAACGGCTAAAATAATGTTTACAAAACAACATGTGGAGACAACTCCAGGGTAGGAGGTGGAGGATAGCAGTCACGTGACATGTTTGGTTTACTGTTTGCTTGTGCATGGACTCCTTATGTATACATAAGGTCTAAATGTGATGGTTTAGTTTCATTATCTAATTTTCATTTTAATACAAATCATTTTCCTGCTGGCGTGGGCACATGCCTTTAATTCCACACCTGGAAGTTAGAGGAAGGTGGATCTGTATGTCCCACGTGCTGGGATTAAAGGCAAATGCCACTATTATCCATCTACTACTTATTTATATGTTATTTATTTATATTTATATATATTTATAATAGTTATCTATATATTAAAAAGGAGGCTGATAAAAGATAGAAGGTACTTAATTTTAGAAGTTATATGCAACTTTCAGATTTGATTTATGTTTACAAACAACATTATTTGTAAGTTTGAACTAGATAATTATTCAACAAAGATCTAAAGTAAAAAGATTACTTTCCCCTTAAAAACCATCTCTTCAGTTTTGGTGTCAAGGACAGACTGAGACTACAAACATAGGTTAGGCTTTAGAACTTTAAAGGTTCTTTGCCAATTCTTACATTTCTAAATTTGTCTGTGTTTGAGAAAATTGTAATTATTCTTTCTGGACCTATACTGAAAAAAAGCCCCAATTCAGATTGATCCTTGTTATAAACTTAAACTGTTTATTACAATTGGAGCTCAAAAAATGAAATATCAAATAAAACCAAAGATAAGTTTACCAGACTAATACACAGAGTTCATACTGTGATCATATACTGATGTTCTGTCTTTCAGAAGACCAAGTCAGCTGTCTGACTCAAATGCCAAGCTCTATACCTTCTGATGGATAGAGTCATTTAAAGAGCCCTGCTGAAAAGGAATCCTTTGACAACGTGGTGAATGTTTTTGTGAATATCAAGATATAATTTAAAAATAATTTAAATTTTTTTGTTTGTGGAAGACAAACATCACGTTCATGTTTCCTTTCATTGATGATTTTTCTCCTGAGATGACAGATGAGCTGGTATAGCAGTTAATAATACGTTTTCCAGAGACACCAATGGGTCCGTATAGTACTGTAAGGCAGGACTGAAGCCTTTCTGCTGTAAATACTGGAGTCTGCCTTGGTCAATCAGCAGTTTGCAAAGATGTCCTATTTTCTTCTTTTCTTCAACAGTAAGAATCCTGCATTGAATAAACACACAAAAAATGTAAAGGTTTATAAAAGTTTCTAAAAAGTTTGTCTATTGCCATTTACTACAAAGCTGCTAACCAGCCAACAGTACATAAGATGCTATGCCTGATGCTTCTAAGACTTTGCTTTTTTCTTTTTAAGATTTATTTATTTATATGGGTACACTGTAGGTATCTTCAGACACACCAGAAGAGGGCATCAGATCCAATTACAGATGGTCATGAGCCACCATGTGGATGCTGGGAATTGAACTCAGGACCTCTGGAAGAGCAGTCAATGCTCTTAACCACTGAGCCATTTCTCTAGCCCCCTCTAAGACTTTTTTTTTATGATCACAATTTAAATATGTTTTAGTTTATTCTATAATTAGAATGTAAGCTATATTTTCTAAATTTTTGATAAGTCTTCTAAGAAAAAAAGAAGAATCCTTCTCTTTCTTCAGTTTCACTTTCTATACCTGATCTCAGCCAAAGGACTAAGAAACAACCATTCTCTTTTATTTGCTCTGGTTTCTCTTGCCCAAAGTCAATTAGTCTGAAAATATTAAATAGAAAATTCTGAAAATGAACCATTGGTAATGGCATTCTGAGTAGCATGGTGTATCACCCACCTCCTTCCTATTCTGGGTATGAAACTGTGCCTCGCACATGAGCATCCCTAGCATATCTACACCGCGTGTTACCCACTTGCTAGACGTTGTGCAGCCATCTTGGTTATTAGATTGACAAAGTAGGTAACTGCAATGCCAGCATGCGGGGTTCTGTTTTATCTATGGTTCTAGGCATCTGTGGGAGGTCCTGCAGTATCACCCACGGGAGGACTAGTTTACGGTGATAAAGGATCTCCCCTGCAGTGTGGTGTTTGTAGCCGTCACTTACTGGGTCTTTGTCACTTACCCAGGCAAACTGTCAGTGCTGCCATCTGTGAGTCTGTCTCCTCCATCATCATGCTCTTCATTCTCATCCCTTTGGGCATCTTTTCTCTCTGGAGTAACATCCGAGGCTTCCAAAGATGTCCTCATCCCACACGTTGCCCAACTGCTCATCCTCTGGAAATAGTAGAACTCCACTGCCCCAAGTCCAAGAGCCTTGAAATACTCTTTGCCCACATAGTGTCTCCAGTCACACCTGTGGTGACAACAGAGCGCAATCACAATGCCAGCCACAGGGGTCCGTGTCTCTGGGACATCGTTTTCATTTCCTTCCTTGGCCAAAGTGTTACTTTCTTTTTCTGTTTTATCATTCTTTACACGTTTGGCTAAAGGTTCTTCATCCTCTTCCTCAAAACTGGCAGCGTAGGTTTCAACCAAACATCGTAATGCAAGATCTGCAAACACAATCATGTGCCCCCACCAAAGCACATCATCTTGAAAGCTCAGAAAGCAGCGTGGCTAATACAAAGCACCACACCACAAACCAGCACAAAGCTATTTAGCCACGGATCCCAACAACTCTATCAGATAGTATACATTTTTTTTCAAGATTTCCATCTTGATTTTTCTAGTGATTTATTTGCCCAATAAAATTATTTTAAATAAAATTAAATTAAAGCAGTAAAATTAAAGCAAGCCTTAGTCCTATGATTTGAAATTTTTCTGTCCGACTATTGTCTTTCATTTTTCCTATTCTAGCTACAGTTATGAGCTTAAGAAACCCCAAAGACAGAAATGAAGGAAGGTAATTTCACTTAGAATACTGCCAGGTTCGAGAAGGTGGCAGTTTTTTGGTTTTGTTTCTGTTTTGTTTTGAGATAGGTTCTGTATAACTGATGCTGACCTCAAGTTCCTGATCCTTGTGCTGGCATCTCCTGGTGTCAGGGTTACAGATGTATGTCAGCGCACCTGGCTAAGATGCTAGCCTTGAAATGCAGGCTGTTCACAACAAATAGTGATGAATTGCAAGGTTGAGAAAGGGAGATTCCAATGTGCAAAAAGGCAGAAGAACTTTCCTGTACATCAGCACTTGTTCAGCAAGAATTTGCTCAATACCTTGTATCTATAGAACACCAAGGACACAAGCATTAAATCTGCCATACTAGGGTCTGAAGAGATGGCGGCTGCTTAAAAGCACTTGCTCCTCTTGTAGAGCAGACAGGTCTGGCTCCCAGCACACACAGGGTGGCTTAAAACTGTCCAAGGCTTCTAGTTCCAGGGGATCTAGCACCCACTTCTGGGTTCTGTGGGCACCGGATATGCATGCATCGCACCTCCATGCATGCAGATAAAACTCCCATACACATAAAATAAAAATAAATACATTTTCCAAACTGCTATACAGTATAGCTGGCAATGTTGGAAAAGATCTATTTTCTCTGATTAGATTGTCATATCATACTCTAATTACCTAAAAACAAATGTGGTTCTAAAATTTCTTATCCTTTGATATAAAATGGATATAACTTAATCTGATTTTTATAGTAAATTTTAGTCATGCCAACAGGCATTATTGGTAATTATTATTTGGATAAAGTGATAACTAATCTGGTAATTTCATGGTCTGTCTGTGTCTCTCTGTCTTTTTTTTTCTGTCATGAGAGAGTGGATCTTATGTTGACTGTGGATGGACTCAAGTATAATTATTTAGCTCAACTAATCCTCCTGCCTCAGCTTCCTGAGTATCCAGGAGGATAAGTATGCTACTTCACCCAGGTCTATTAACTATTATTTTCTAACAAAATATATTTTCTGTTTAATTTACATTTGACTTAAACATAATTTTAAGAAGTGAGAATAATCAGAAAACATATTAGATGGATTAAGTTATTTCAGAAACAAAGACGATATTAGCAATCCCCAGCTCTTTCATAGTGACCTTGATGACCTTCTTAGAAGGCACAAGGTAGCAGCAAGCTGGTGGCCAAGATCATTCAAATATTCACTGAGTCCCTCTCATATAGCATTATATCACCATATACATCATTCTTGGAAAAAAATTCCCAGCACAGTGTAGTGATTAGACATATAAGCAGATAATTAAAACACGAGCAAAAGCTATGTGGAGCATGACCTGTCCTGATGACACTCAGGAGGCTGCGGGAATGTGGGGAGAGCTGGGCTGAAGGATGTGCAGACACTGGACTAGTTCTTCCAAGTGGGTCACAGTGGAATTCTAGGAATGGCGTTTAGGGAAACAAACATGGTTCACACCGACCCACAGTAAACCTAGAGGCAGAGCAGCCGAGTTTCAAGAGGAAGGAAGCTAGTCATGGATGGGTCTGAATATTAATACTTCAAGCACAGGGAGCCGAAAAATGATGGAAGAAATGGAAGGCAGGGTGCTGATAAGGGAGAAGTACTAAGATAGAAGGATGCTGACACTCATGAAGAGAAGGTAACTTGAGCAGAGTGAAAGGGGACCCACACAGTGCACACTGACTGACGTGAGAGCACATTGGACATGGGAAGCAGCCACTGTAGAGTTAAGGTTTTGAGAGGCATGGGTGAGACGGGAAGAGCCACAAGTGTGTGCTTCCTTCCCACCGCAGGGTGAAACTGGTTTATTTGAACACACTTTTATGTAAGTTAACTGAGAGCATCAGTAGCTCTGGGGTGTGGGGCCACGTGTGTAAGCTTAGAGGTCACTGCGCGTCTGCTCGCTTACCTGTTGCCACCCCACAGAGATGCTTCCCAATTCCTACCACGGGCAGTCTTCCTTCTCTTAGCACAGGAATCCTGTCTGAGAGAAAAGGAGGTATGCTAGTATGCTTAGGATACAAGGTATTAATGTGTCCTTCCAAAAGGAGGGCTGCTAGACTCTTTGGACTTCAGGAAGAAAGCTCTGAAACACGCAATTCTACAGACTCTACTATGCAGCCTAAGATGTCTGTCCTTAGGGATCACACGGAAAGTACTCAGCTAAACAAACCAATCTCCCCTTTCTCATTGTGTAGTACTTGCTGGCCGGGAATCCACTATCTAGTATGGGTGATCCTCCTGCCTCAGCTTCTCAAGTGCTGGAATTACAAGAGTACATACCATACCTGGCTTCAGCTAAGTGATTAAAAAAAAAAAACAAAACAATGATTTATAGACAAGTGCTTGATTGGTTCTCAAGACTAGATTAGTGTTAGTTCTTCCTGAGGCACAGGTCTGCAAGGATAGATCTAAGCCACCCCCAGAGTCTGAAATGTCTGCTCTGTTGTAGAGTAATGGAAAGTTACACAACTTACTCAAACACAAGTGTTGGATATCAATTTGAAGTCTTTCAAACACTGAGTTCTTTTTTCTGTGTTTACCATCTACCTGTATAAATAGAACATTACTGAATCAGCACTCTTAATGTTAAAAAAGCTTTATGAAAAAAAAAAGCTTTATGAAAATGTTTCTATTTGTTTTCAAAATTCAGAGGAAATACACTTAATTTTTACAGTTCAAAAGAGAATGAATAAAAAAGTAAAGTTTTAGTATTTTGGATGAAAACTCCAAAATAACAACACCGTCTTATAAGGCCAGAAATTGTATTGATTATTCCTAATTACATTACACATTACGTCTTTTTTTTTTTTTTTTTTTTGGTTTTTCAGGACAGAGTTTCTCTGTGTAGCCCTGGCTGTCCTGGAACTCACTCTGTAGCCCAGGCTGTCCTCGAACTCAGAAATCCTCCTGTCTCTGCCTCCCAAGTGCTGGGATTAAAGGCGTGCGCCACCACTGCCTGGCTGACATTATGTCTTTTAACCATAATTTATAGCCCATTCACAAAGGCATGAAGGTCCACAAGTTAAATGAGTACAGTTACTTGTCACCGCTGGGTCTACCGTGGCTCACTCTTCTCACTGTCTTTAAACACAACCGTTTTAGCCATTATTAGCATGGGCCTGGGAATACAGGTTCAGACCTCCCTAACAACTATCAGATGCATTAACCCCCTTTTCCACCACCCCACTTTGTTTTTCTCTTTGACAGTGCTAGGGATTGAAGTCAGGACCTTATATATACCATGTAAGCAACTGACCACAGAGCTACGGGCATAGCCCCATCTTAGAAGTTTTTTTCTTTTACGATTCTGGCACTTGCACCCAGGGCCTCATGAATACTAAGCAAAATAGCTACCACCAAACTACAGCCTCAAGCCTTCAGAAACATTCGGACAGGAACTCCTGTTTTCCCTGTTGAAGAACATCTTGTGTCCTGTTATGTCAGAAACCACCCCAGATTACTGCTTTCTCAAAACCAATGAGTAATAAGTTAGTAAGTCTTATGGTTCTTTTTTTTTTCTTTTACCTTCTCTTTCTCTCTTTTTTTATTAGATGTTTTTTTTATTTAAAATATCTCCTTTCCCAGGTCCCCCTCAAAAAAAAAAAAAAAAAAAGAAAAAAAAAAAACCCAAAAACTAAAACAAACCCCTGTTCCCTCCCCCTTTCCTCTGCTCACCAACCCACCCTCTCCTGCTTCCTGGTCCTGGCATTCCCCTACACTGGGGCACAGAATCTTCACAGGGCCAAGGGCCTCTCCTCCTATTGATGACCGATTTGGTCATCCTTTGCTATACATATGCTGGAGGCATGAATCCCACCATGTGCACTCTTTGGTTGGTGTTTTAGTCCCTGGGAGCTCTGAGGGTACTAGGTAGTTCACATTGTTGTTTATCCTAAGGAGCTGCAAACCCTTCAGCTCCTTGGGTTCTTTCTCTAGCTCCTTCATTGGGGACCCTGTGGTCAGTCCAATGGATGGCTGTGAGCCTCTACTTGTGTATTAGCTGGGTACTGTCAGAGCCTCTCAGGAGACATCTATATCAGGCTTCTGTCTTTCAACATTTGAACTTTCTCATTCTCTTCCTCTCCTCTATATTCCACTGAATGACCTTCACTCCCCAGGACATTTCTTACTTGTATTATTGAATAAAGATTTTCATATTTTCAATCTTCCTACATTTAGCCTAAATCTCTTTTGAAATAGTTACAGTGTTGCTAGGATAGCTTCTAAAAAGCAGATTTTGTGTGTGTGTGTGTGTGTGTGTGTGTGTGTGCGACACATGTGGTGTCTAAGGAGGTCAGAAGATGGGTGTTGGATCTTCTAGAGCTAGAATCATAGGAAGTTGTGAGCTACCTAAGATTGGTGCTGTGAACCAAACTATGATGTTTTAGAAGAGCAGAAAGCACTCAAACCACTGAGCCATGTCTCTAGCTCCACAAAAATTTAAAAATCATATTTTTAAATACTTCCTCCGCCAGGCGGTGGTGGCGCACGCCTATAATCCCAGCACTTGGGAGGCAGAGGCAGGTGGATTTCTGAGTTCGAGGCCAGCCTGGTCTACAGAGTGAGTTCCAGGACAGCCAGGGCTACACAGAGAAACCCTGTCTCGGAAAAACCAGAAAAACAAAACAAAACAAAAACAAACAAACAAAACAAAAAAAACCTCCCTCCATGACAACTCTGGAAGATTGAGGTCAGTTCTACATCTTCAGGGTCCTGCAGCACTGTATACTGTCTTTTGGTACAGCACTTAGAAAGCTAAAATACTGTACAAAAGCTTCTTTGAAGCAAGAACTAAATCTTCCACAGTATCTCTAACACAGCAGGACAAAGCCAGAGCATACGACAGGAGACCTTTCCGGACCAGCTATCCTTCCTGGTTCATACTGACACATTCTACCTTAGGTCATAGATTCCATCACACAGAAACCTTTTGCACAATATATGGAAGCTTCACCTGCCAGTAAAAGGCTGTTGGCCTATGAGCTTGGGCAGGAAATAGGAAGGTGGATGCTCTGGGGTAGAGAGACAATTCTGGGTCTAGAGACAGGCATGCAAAGGGGATTTGCCCAGAAACTCTGGAGGTGACAGTTGCATAAACCTTAGGAGAGGTAACTAACCTTATGGCATGATTTAGACTAGTTTAAGTGAGTTAAATAAGTTACAAACTAGTCAGGGGACAGAGCCAAAGCTATTGGCTTAGGCATTTATTTCAGGAACTGGGCACAGCAGAAAAAGCCTGCACTTCCATAGAAACATTTCTTTTGTTCTTTCAGGCTTTGGTTCCAGTGTTCTCATTTCCTAAAATGCTTCTGACACCCTATCTAGCAAATGCTAATTGATCTTTCTGGATGCATCTCAGGCACCACCTTTTCTGCTCAGTCATTCTACATTGCCTCCCTGTAATAAAGTCTACCATGCCACTCTCTGCAGAACTTCCCCCAACTTCAACACTTTACTTACATACTTACCTAGCTCTCTTTTCTAAACACATTGAAGAGCACAGCTGCCTTATCAGTATCTATCTGTATATACAGTGTGCTTATCATGCTGTCTAAGAAAATGCTTAAGTAGTTAATGAAGAAAGAGTCTGTCAGCAGTGGCAAATACAAGGTTAGGACGTGGCTTAATTTCTAGTGAAAGTCTGGTTCTGTTCACAGATTGTTCTTGTCTCTGCAAACAATTTTATGAACTCAGATTACAGTCTCTCAATAGTTAAATTTTTTAAAAAAAGATTTATTTATTATTATATGTAAGTAGCTGTTTTCAGACACACCAGAAGAGGGCGTCAGATCTCATTATGGATGGTTGTGAGCCACTATGTGGTTGCTGGAAATTGAACTCAGGACCTTTGGAAGAGCAGTCAGTGCTCTTAATCACTGAGCCATCTCTCCAGCCCTCAATAGTTAAATTTTAAAAACTTACCTTCAGTTTAACCAGTACAATTAGAACCAAACAAATAATAATAGCAAAAAATTATAATCAAGTATATAAAACACGAAATTCATTTTAAGAGACATGCTCCTATCATTTTCTTTTTTTCCTACAGAAGAAAAATGAGTTTAGTTATTAAGATGTTACAATGGGTGTACGTACCTTGAATCTTGTGGTCGCTTTTTCTACCAGGATGAAGTGAACGTTTTCAGCATCTTTCAAGGCAATATCAACCCAGTGAGATAATTTCCCCTTTCCTGCTCCAAACTCAACAAAGCATCTTCTTGGACCAAGTAACTTTAATTTTTCAATGTTACCTAAAATAGAAGCCTGCAAACTCCAGAGGGTTATTCTATAACCTAGAGCAAAGGAATTCAATTCAAACTGCAAAACAGCAAGGTAATCTCTAACAAGGCAGGTTTTTACTGATAATCTCTGAACGGCTAAGAATTTTTTTTTCCCTTTTGCTTGCTTTAAAATAATACTCTGCACTCAGGGTCATAGCCATGCCCAAATTTTTATTTTATGGTCACATATAACTTTGAATGAAAGTATTTTGTTCACTAAAAGAAATTAATTAATTATACTCAGAACTGAATGTTAGCTTTTTTTTTTTTTTAAATTGTTCTTTTCAAGACAAAGTTTCTCTCTGTAACCCACGCTGTTCTAGAACTAACTCTGTAGACCAGGATAGCTCCAACTCAGATCTGCTTGTCTCTGTCTGCTGAGTGCTGGATTAAAGGCACGTGCCACCATACCTAACTAGAATGCTAGCTTTTAAAAGATTACTTTTACTTATTGCTGAGCATATATACTTGTGTATGCATGTAGAAGTCAGGGGACACGTTGGAAAATTCAGATGATCGAACTCAGGTCATCAGGCTTAGCAGTGCCTTTATCTGATGAGCCACCTCATCAGCCTGGAATGTTAGCACTAAACATATGAAGAAACATTGAGTGACTGTGTCTAAACATACCTGCTGTTTCAGGTGCTTGACTGCACAATCTCCATTTCTTGGGTCATTAAGGGCATCATGTAATGCTGGATGGGACATAATGTGATCTTCATGTGTAGAATTCAAGCCTGTGCCCAAAAGAAACATGAATGGAGACTCTGAACAACAGAACAGAGTGTAACTCATAAGCCACCTAGTGCTTCTCAAATTACTGAACCTGCAACTTTAGGCAGACTTACCTTCACTTGCTTTTTTCAATTTCTTAATTAAGTTTTCCAACTGCTCTTCAGATAGAGAAGAAAATGGAACCTATATACAAGTACAAAAATAAAATTAAATAATGTAGTCACAACACGCCTTAAGGTACCATGGCAGAGACTTAATAGAAGCTTATGAGCCGGGCTGATGTCTTGGCAGTTAGAGTGCTTCTTCCTGGCAGAGCTTTGTTCCCTGTCCCCTCAGAACTGCCCCACTGTGAAGGCACTGCTCCATCTCTGCCCTGATATTTTAACTCTCACTGCTCCCTCAGGGTCTGGGTTCAACTCACAACAGAGCCATGTTGCAGTTATGGGACATAAGCTAGCTTGGAACTAACCATCACTAACAATGTACTTCTATAGGAAAATACATCCGAAAGTCAAAACAACAGAGCTTTCTAAACAAACTGGAGAATGGTCTGTACAAGGAGACAGCTTATAAATACCACTTGGAGTTAAGTATTAAATAATACACTTACTAATTGCTCAGGAATTTCTGTTTCATCCTTTAATCCTGCATTTATATCTTGAATAAAGAAATCCTGACAAAACCAAAACCATAACATAGTGTTAATATGATGCTGAAAACAGTTAGGCTGAAGAGCTGCTGCTTCTCTCACCTCCCACACCACCCCTCTGTCACACTCACTTATCACCGAATATTACCACACAGCCACGATCATAATGACTGGGCTGCTGGCTGGCCTCTAGTGTTGGTGGATGGCTGAGTCTGGTCCATTGGGACCCTCCCCACCCCCAGAGTTAGGCCTCTGGGAGCAGTCTTATTTCTCTCTTTACTAAAGGAGCTAAATCCTAAAGGCGTGGATGAGAGGTCATTGTTTTTCTTGTATATTAACAATGTTAAAACACCATGTTTTTCCTTTATATAGGATCTACACTGAAGCTCAACTGATAGCCAAGGCTTGCCTAGGATTTATTATGCTGTCAAAGCTTGCCTTGAACTTTGGGTAATCCTCTAGCTTAAGCCTCCTAAGATTACAGGTATGGGCTGCCAAAGACAGCTAAAATACTTTTAGCTCATAGCATCTGGAGCAGTGGTTCTCAACTGAGAGGCATCTGAAAATGCGGGAGGGTATCTGTTGCAAAATGACTAGGAAGAGGGCTGGGCAGTGGTGCAAGCCTTTGATGCTGGCACTCAGGGGGCAAGAGGCTGAGGCAGGTGGAACTAGGTGAGTTTGAGGTCAACCTGGTCTATAGAGTGAGTTCAAGGCTGCTACACAGAGAAATCCTATCTTAAAAACCAAACCAAACCAAACCAAAACCCAAACAACCACAACAAACCCCCAACAACAACAAAAAGACTCAATATGATATCTTGAGATACACATTGTAAAATGGTTCATATCACAAAGCAAATGAACATACTTATTATTTTGTATAGTCACCTACCCTCAAACTATTATATTTTGTTCCCAAACAGAAGTATGAATTTTTGGGCTGGAGAGATGGGTCAGTGGTTAAGAGCACTGGCTGCTCTTCCAAAGGTTCTGAGTTCAATTCTCACCAATCACATGGTGACTCACAACCTTCTTTAATGGGATCTGATGCCCTCTTCTGGTATGTCTGAAGACAATGTACTCATATATGCTCATATACATAAAATAAATAAATCATTAAATAAAAAAAAA